>JAEANM010005456.1:0-19604 GCA_017656035.1 Myanophis thanlyinensis
AAAACCCGGCCGGACGCCCCGGACAGGACGTAAAAAGAGGACATGTCCGTGCAAAAGAGGACGGTTGGTCACCCTACAATAAATCCCAAAATCACCAGTTCATTTTTATCCATTTTCAGCAGTGTCTATAAAAGGTTTGCATTCATTTATAAAAGCAGTTGCAGTTCTCTTAAGCAAAAAAGTAATTTAGCCATTTCTGCAAACTCAGCCAACAATCTGTTCCTCCATTATTGGTGTTTCTGTAGTTTTCCATCTTTGTACATATAATAAATAGCCTCACTGCAACTGTTCTTTACTTTTGGAGGTTCCATAAATAGTGCTTAGTTGCACCACAACACACTCACAAATAGGAAATGGTTACAAAATACCATTTTTTTTCTATATATATGGTTTTGCCTATGGTATATTCTTTGCTAATCTCAAATTTAATAACATAATTGTCCCAAATGATGTTCAAAAGCTGCCTGTGGAATATTTAAAAAGTATACAAGTTTAAAATAAATGTTGCTATACAAAAGCAATACTAATTGTAATAAAGTATCTTATTTTCATACACAAAGTCTATGTAAATATTTCATAATATAGCCGAAAAATGCAATTTTTATCATGGAAATCCAGGAAATTACAAATCTTCCCTTTAAAAACAAAAGACACAATCATATAATTTCAGAGCAACCACAATAAGAATGGCTAAATCTAACCAAAAAGATTATATTTTATAGAACTTGAACTTTTTTACCGCTTTTGATTAAAAAGAAAAATACCCTATACCAGAAGGTTAAAATACATACAACATTCTAGTCGAAACCAAACAAAAATAAAAAATAGTTATTAGTGGTAGGATGATACCTCGTGTATCCAAGTTATCTCTTTGCCAGGTAAGAGACCTGGCAAAGAGATGAGTTTACAAGCCAAATCAAGCTAATCAAGCCAAAATTTATGGATTTTACAGCTCTAGAGCTTCCATCAAACTAGATTCATTGAATTGAGTCAGAATTAAATCCCATTCTATCCACCAGCTAATTCAAAATAAATCCAACAGAACTGTACTCTGTAACAGAGTTCTTTTTTTTTTCTTATTTTCAGTTTGTCTTTGCAGGAGTTCAGGAGAAATTGTGTCAAGCTCCACATTTTTTTTTTACTATGAAGAAGTGGGCATATCTGTGGATGTGGTATATCTTAAGTACCCTTCATCCTGCAGTTAAATAAAGTAGAGTGACTCTTCCAGTTCCCCAAATGAGAAACTGATCCTTCTTTTGGTAGAACGTAATCCATCTCTCCCCATGTCCATTCCTAAAGATTCTAAGATCTTATGCCTCAGGTATCTTAATGGTCCATCTCACTCTTCAGCCTGGAGCTCGAAGAAAGATTGGATTTGATTCACTGACTCTTTATTCAAATTCAATTTAAATATGAGAGAGGTAAAAAGATAAAGGATTCCCTACTCTACCAGCAGAGGTGAACTTCAACAGTTCTAGCCTATTTACTAGAACCAGTAGTAAATTTTCTAAGCAGTTCGGAAAACCGGTTGTTATAAGAAATCTCCTTTTTTTCCCACTTTACAGGGTTAATCCACCCAGCCACGCCCACAGAAGCGGTAATTTTAAAAAATTGAATTCCGCCACTGTCTGCTACTCATTGCTGACTCTAGGTAGTAGTAATACCAGCCCCTTAATGGCCTGCAGATCAGAGAAGACAGGTGAGGCAGGATGGAAAAGAACATGGGTTCTTCTCTACAGGAAGAAACTATAATCGAAAATGTGCTTTGAAAAGTAATCTTTAATCATATAAACTGTATTTTATATTACATTCTTTTATAAATAATGTTAACATTTAGAACAAGAGTAGATAATAAACAAAGCTGCTGTATCTTGAAGCAGCTAATTAATATTAAATACAATTTATTAAACTGTGACATATGTTGGACGGGAGAAGTTTTTATCCTACCTGGCATGAAAAAGTAATGCCAATATATTATTTGTGGTCAATTATTGCTTGTTTGATCACGGCCTATATTTTCTTTCAATATGTGTTTGGGGAGGAGACATTGGTATGGCACTCGCATTATCTGTGGCTCACTATTATTTTTTTTCAGGTATTGGACAAAAAAAGCTCTTATGAGTCAAAAAATGCTTACACAAGATTACTGCAACCCACACATGTCAACTGTAACTCACTGTGACTGAACTGAAGCTGCTTATAACAGCAATCAAGATTTCTACTGCAAGCAAAATAAGTGCAGTTTGCCACAATGGATTTTGCTGCAAATAGAGGTCTCAACCTGTTACTCAATTTTCTACTTATTTTTTTGGTTCTTGTTCTTATGTTCATTCTTGTAAAGCTTATGTGAGGTTTTTTTTTAAAGTCTTCATTTATGCCATCATGGTAACTTGAACCTTCAAACTGTAAGAATATAAAGAACAAAATGAAAAAGACAAAAAAAGCCTAGACTTAACACCCTGCAGATCAGGGAAGCGTTCACTGAAATAAAAATAAACATATTATTTTTACAACGAACAGATCAGGTCAGATCAACAGCACAAACTGAAACCTAAATTAGAAAAAAGGAAAAACAAACATGAAATTCTCTACAGGAAGAAAATAATGGATGTGAACATGGAATCACCTGTGACTTTTATATTGGAGATAAGGACAAATAGTCATTTAGAGGAAGTAGAAAAACTACATGAAGACAAATACTTATTCAGAGTAAATTTCTGCATATCTGATGACGATACCTATACAGGGAATAAAAATGAGCATAATGAGACTTTGTTATGAATAATCGTGTATAAGATTACATTGCTTATTATTGTTAATATTACAATAGGGCATTTATATTCTATTATAAAATGCTATAATAGAGTATTATTGTAATAACATTTTTAGCAAATCATGGAATACTCTTTCCACTAAAAGCACATTAACCTTCCCATACATAATTATGTAAATTACTTTTAAGCCTGCTGATCTCTATTGTGAGGTTTTATTTGGGGGCGTCTGCCTCTCAAATTCACTACTGTTAAAAAGTTTCAGACTAAGTCCTATTCAATTACTCACTCCCTATGCCTTTCATGCAGATGAGAGGAATCTAAAACACATTAGAACATGTGACTTTAACATTATTTTTATGCTTTTTGTTGTGATGGCATTACAAATTATAATTTTAAGCAGACTTCAGAAAGTAAGAATGCACAATTTCTTTATAAGCAAATTATTTCCATTTGCCACTTTTCCCTCTTCTTATCTTTATTTCACACAGAAATGAAACACCCAGTGAAATTATACTCTAGATGTGATTGCAATTTCCGATGTCCTCTGCCAGGGACATTGATTTCCACAATCAAAGCAATGGGAAACCCACAGGAACTTGGAAGTCACAGTTATTTGAGGAATTAGCTTAATAACCTATGCAGTCCTCACTTAATGACAGCATCTGGGACTGCTGGGACTGTCATCACTAAGTGACACAATCATGTGACATCACACTCTACAACTGCTTTACAATTGCTTAGGCAAGTGGCATGTATTTATAACAATTGCATTGTCCTATGTAGGTTCATGTGATCACCATTTCAAATGTTCCCAGCCAGCTTCAGACAGTCAACAGAGGAGCCAGAGACATAAAATGACTACACGATTCATTTAACAACTGCTGTGATTCACTTAACAACCACAGCAAAAAGGTCATAAAATGAGATGTCACTCACTTAACAATTGTCTTGCTTAGCAATGGAAATGTTGAGCTCCATTGCAGTCATAAGTTGAAGTCTACCTGCATGCAAACGTCAGTACAAATACTTCAACAAATACACTGGGTTACTGATGCATTATCATGTCATTTATTTTAATGAATCAACAGTGTCACTTTGCTGAATAATGAAAACGAAGATAATATGTTCAATCTCTACAAAAAACATGTGACAATATTAATTTCCTCACTAATTCAGCAGCAGCAATATCACAAAGGTGAAAAAAGCCCAAAGGGGAGGAAAACTCAACTTATATGACCTGAATAGATTATGACTTCCTCTATTTCTCAGTATAAAATTATTTTCACAATAAAACATAGGCATATAAGCAAATCTTATAGGATTTGTAAAATTATTAAAGAAAAAAAATCTTATGAAACATTCTAAATGACACAAAACAAACTTTTTGCTTTTATTCTTTTAAATATATGGTATTATTAACAGCTAGCAAAGGATCCAGATTGTATTACAATTATGACACCAAGGTAAACTGTGTGTGTGTATATAACTGTTGTTACAATTATTATTTTCATATCATTTATTATTGTTCTGTGTCACACTGGGAATATTAAATGAAACTGTTAACTATTGGTCCTAATTATGACATACCTGACAAATCTGTGATGTGGTCAACATAGTCATGAGGCTAAGGCGCAACTAACTTTTAATCTTGCTTCTACTCTAAACGAACTAAAAGACTTTACCTAAAACACCACTCCTTCCCTTTAGCCTTAGCCCTTTATCAAACCGAGAAAAAAAACAGCCTACCTTATAGGGGTCTACTAATTATTAAACACTGTGCTCTATGTCAAGTAAATAAATCTAAGTTTATAAATGCTGGCTACCTAATTTTTTTTAGATCATGTACATTATACATAAATCTACATACTTCTTTCTTACTGGTAGGGCAGAAACACTGCCAAGGCTCCATACTGGTGTCTCTTCACTCTCTTCTTTATAGCTTCTGCTACAATATAGAAAGAGCAGCTTCTAATTTCTCCTTGCAGGGACCACAGAAGTTCAATGCACAATTAATGCTAACCATGATGTTAATATTTACTGCCTCAGTAAATCCTATTATTAACCTGAAGAGTTTTGGCCGACTGGAATGAAATGAATCAAGGACTTACGTTTAAGAAGCACTCTATTTAACAAAGATACTTTGTTTTTCAATTTACCGGAACTGCTAAAGAACACTGATCTTTTTGAATTACCCAGAGCTCTGCATCAAATTATTTGGATGTCATCTTATCCACCAGCATCTTGATATATGAGGTGTAATATAGAACCACGAGGTGACTGAGGTGTACTTGCTGAATAAGTGATGTCTAGTCACAAAATGTCAGTGTTTGCAATTCACAAGCTAAGCTAAATATATAGATAAATGGGAGAAGATGGATGTGTTTTCTCTGTAACCAGTCATCTGAAACACTCACACTATGCAAAAATAGTGAAACCCCTCAAAGTCTTTTTAGAATTGAGAAGCATTTAAACTGCAGTAATATACAAACTAAAAAAGAAATGCTTGTTTGTTTAAATAAATAAATAGTACTTGGTATGCTATACTTTGATGTACTGGTTAGGTATAAGACTGGAAAGCAGGAGATTATTGAAGTAAAATTCTTCATCATCATCATCTTCATCATTGAGTGCCTCTGCCAGGGAAAACGGAGCTTGGGAGGGCTGCCTGGGACCATCCCGAGCTCCGTTTTTGCTGGCAGAGAGTTGTAGGAGGCCATCCAGATGAAATCAGAGCTGGGGAGTCCATTTTCTCTGGCAGAGCACTTGGGCCACCACAGGTGCCCCCAGCATGAATGTCATTGAGTTGGCCATACCCACCCTAGCCATGCCTACCCCGGCCCCTCAAGGTCAGACACAACACCCTGATGTGGCCCTCAACAAAATAGTTTGACAACCCTGCTCTATGCTGTATGAATCAGGCAATGGCAAATTGCTTCTGAAAAACTATAAAAGATCTACCATGACTAGATCAATTGCCAGAAATCAATGCTGACTTGAAGGTATCTAGAAAAAAACCCCTTCAAATATGTTTCCTGATCTTGCACATGCCCCACTGATACTTCTAGAAGCAGCCCATCATTTTCCAGGCATCTGTGTAAGCCTGAAAAAATACGCTGCTGTCTTAAGGAGTGTTTACAATACTTTGGCATTTTCCCTCTTTCTTTGTATGGCCATATGTGGACATCAGAAAAAAAGTGATCTGTAATGGTAATGTAAGAACTCTCTGCTTTAATATGTGGTTTCTAAAGTAAAAGCAGTCCAGTTGGTTAGGTTTCTGCAACTTTATTCCATTTCTTTTCAAATAAATCTTGCTTTGGGTTGAAGTGGGCTGCCAAGAGCTTAATGTGATTTATTTATTTATTTTATTTAATTAGATTTATATACCGTCCCCTCTCCCTGAGGACTCGGGGCGGTGCACAGCCAATAAAAACACATATAAACAGTTTAAGAATCAAATTAAAATAATTAAATGATGGCTGATCAGCTAAAAACATTAAGATTTTAAAATTTAACTTTAAAAATCAATTAAAAATAATATTAAACAATTAAAATTTAAAATAAATCAATAGTTAAATATAAAATTAAAATAAATTTAAATTTAGTTTAAACTGCAGCATTTACGTGATAATAGTGTCATGCATGTGTTATCACTGCCTCTCTGTGGATGCTTGCCCAAGCTACATATTCATTTTTAATCTTAATTCCAATATTTGCATGTGGAGAAAGAAAAAAACCTGAGATGAATTAAGTGAAATGTGTTAGCACCATTTTACAACTGCTATCTCAACTGATTTCAATGAAACCTTTATAATAAAACAGAACAGTAGATGCAAGCTTATTCATTGAACAGAAAGATGTCCGATATTATGTTTCTCATAAACCACTTGGTGGCAGCAAACACTGGAATTTGATTCTTACCTGCAGAGTGTGTTCCTTTCCTGCTCTAAGTTCTTCAAGTTGTTGTAATTGCCAAGGAGATAAGCTGTATGACTCATCAGAAGGCCTGGATTCTGGAGGATTCGTACGAAATTGTTCTGTAAGCCACCTTTGAGTCCTTTCAGAAGACTGAATGGAAACCTGGGATGGGACTGCAGCCTGTGGTTCCAAAGTTATAAATTCTTGATGAAAAGCTTCAGAGTTTAATGGAGCAGGCTTGCTTTCAGGTAAGGCACTATAGGTCATATCTAAGGCATGTCTCCTGTTTGAGACATCAGGAACCCCCCAATCTTCTTTGCTGCAACTTTCAAATTTGTATTTGCAGTTCAAAGTAGAATTCTTTTTCTTCCCATTTTCTCTGTCCTCAGACTTTAACAGTTCCATACTATTGTACAAGCAATTTGACCCACTTTTTCTTAATTGTGGTGAAACAGTCTTGTCTCTTCCGTTTATATCCAAGTTGGTCCTACATTCTGCTGAATAAACATCCCCATCCTGGTTACAACTAAGAGGTGTGCTGAGTTTAGACAACGATGACCACTTCCTTACAGGCCTCAAATCTTTCATATCAAGAGAGCTGTCCAACATGCCCTGATGCCTGCTTTGAGCAGATCTCAAAAGGCTTGTGCTCCACTTTGCAGCGCTGGACTTGAGAGGATCCCTGTGTTTTGAAAGTGAAGTGTTGATATGAGATGGCATTACATGGGCAGTGGGAATTGAGACCAACGAACGGCTGGGCTTAAACGAGGAAGTACCACTTGATGTGGAATGATCTGGGAAGAAAGATGTTCATCATGTGAGTTCTTGTGAAATAGCCAGTCTTAATGGGAATAACACAAAGAAATAGGTTTAAAGTATTTAAAATACACATTTAATATATTCATGAACACCAACAGATATAGTGGCAAGAGATGTTGCATCGTATCATGGTACAAATTACTCTATTAATCTATTAATGTTCTTTTGCATCATGCTACAAAATTATGCAGGTATTTTATTCAAGTCATTTGCACCATGGAATATAAGTCTGACATCACTATGACTTTTAAAGATTATATGTTTAAGGCTTTTTTTTCTACAAAGATGCATATAGACATTTGGCAACAACTGCTATGAATTTACCTTATCATTAGCAAGAACCATGCTGAAATACGCTGTTCTATATGAACTCTGCATGGGCTCCTCCAGAGAGAGTTATACTAATCAAATATTTACCAGAAAGTCTCTTCTAACAAGACTAGGATTTTGTAATTAACAAATAATTTGACTTGCTAAGGAAATAACTGTGCACGCCCACACAGATCCACAGACACACACACACACATGAACATGGACTATGAGAACTGCTATTTTTTTTATTTTATTGAATTCATGCTTTTATTTCTTCTTATTCAATTTTTAGAGAATGATTATGGTTCTTTTCTTTAAAAATAAGTTTAAGACTTACTGCATACTTAGTCCAACATGATTTACTTAGTCCTATAGTCCTTAGTCCTATATAAAGTGTATTCATATTTAATTCCTTATAAGAAATCAATTTATTTTAGCAGTTTTACAATTGACATATAAATACAAGATTAAGGCCTAACAGAATTTGTAGCAGAGATGTGGAAGAAAAAACAATTATATACCCAAACTACGGAGATCAATTCCATGCCAGGAAATAATGAAAGTAGAAAACTTTAAAAGAACACTGTTGCTTTTTAATAATAACTTCAGTTTAAGATATCTTCTAAAAAAATAATTTTAAGTAAGTAAATAGGAAGTTGCATTTGATGAGTGGGACCTAGACATTAGGTGACATGTAAATGCTATTTTTCCCTGTTTTTGATATTCAAAAATTAAAGGGTAATATCATTATAAGGAATGTCCAAATACACAGACAATATAGATGCGCAATAAGTTGGAGGATGCTTCCAATGTTTGGTATGTCTCCTTTGTTGCCAACAATCCCGACAACATGGTATGAATCTCCCCAACTCTCAGAAAGAGGCCTCTGGGAGGAAGAGGAGGGTGCAGAAGAAAGGAAGGTGTGAAAAGATTCTATTGTGTTTGTTAGGAATGTAAAATTAACAATAATTGGGTGGACAATATATAAACCAGGATTGTTACTTTAAGGATTGTTACTTTACCTTTTAAGTGCTATAACTTTAAGGAAAGTGTGATTGGCTGCAGCTTCATCAAGCAGCAATAAGAAGGAGCCAGAATCACTTGTAGATGTGGGTTACTGGATTGTTGGTTACTGATTGCAGGGTGTTGTTAGTGAACAGCCTTGTATTAACCAGCGTGGATTTACTGTGAGTTTTGCTACTGTTTGCAATCTCTGTGCATCGAACTGTATATTTGTTACTGGACTTTGATTGTTGGATTATCCCTGAACTGAACTGTTTGATAACTGACTGCCTTGACTGTGTATGAATTCGGACTGATTTATGGACATTGCTAAGCCTCTATTTCCAAGAAAGTAAAAAACCTGTTTTTCTACTTCTACAGTGTCTCTGTATCTTGGTTTGTGTATTTTACCACACCACTCTCACAACGCTTCGCTGTCTACTCGTTCTTCTAACGAGGGACCATCCTTAACAGTGTTCATAAAACAGGAGGCCAATTCAAAGCTTATATACCTGGAAAAACCCAGAATGTTGCAATGGCATGACAACTGTCTCAGTCCTCTCATTCTGGCTCCATTCTCAATCTGAAATATCAGAAGGCTTACAGAAAATCCCAATGTGCCAATGTTCCTAGACAAATAAGCAAGTTAAAATTAACATAGGTGAGGCAGAGGCAGCTCTCCCATGCCAAGCAACTGCTGCTTTTCATCAAAGTCTGCAGAGATGCAAAAATAAACAGCTAATCCTGGCATTAGAACATCCTACATTACACAGCTCAACCTCCCCCCACGCTGCTGCTCACGTTGCTGTAATACAGGAGGCTTGTTAAAAGTCACACCGTTTATTCTTATTATCACATTTCTGGTTTTCTGAAATGGAGAAACAAGTGAAACTTTCTTTCATGTTACTACAATTTCTCTAGAATAGTATTCAACTCTTTGGGTAAAGAAATCAGCCACAGAAATCTTTAGAAATCACAGAGACAAGATAGGTAGGGATCCCCAAAGATCAGGGTTGAATTTCATTACATATGACACCTCTCATATTGCAATTCATAGATATATCTGTTAACCAATGTAGCCAAAGACATTGTCAATCATAAAATATTTTAACTAATTCAAATACTGTATATTTAAATGTTATACTAAGTATACTCAAATACTTCTGAAGCACCTGACTATAAACAATTGGTTCCTAACATGGTGTTCTACCACGAGGCTGGCAACAATGAAAATTTAAGCTCATATGTGGACATTTCCTATAGGTTAAGACCATGCTGGCTCAGGAATTCTGGGAGTTAAAGTCCACAAGTCATGAAGGAGCCATAATTGCCCACTCCTGGGTTAAGATTTTTGTTTTCTTCATGAGCCTGAGACCCGAATTGAAAACCAATCGTTCCAAAAGACCAGCTCTTGGGCTCACCTTCTTTCAAGCCTGGTAGATATTTAAGCCAAATAACACTACTGAAGTTCAGAACAGGTCCTAACCCTGTCAAGATGTAATGAGTATCCAACAATTCTTTTTGAGGGGAAGTTAACTGAGTACTGGATAGCCCACACTTGATGGTAAAGAACTTCCATTGATAAGCAATACAGCTGTAAAGGGCAAAATTATGTGACTACCCCCTTAGCAATGATAATTCCAGCAATCCCTAGTTACTGTTGCTAAGCAACTCATTATGGGTCATTAAGCAAGGACCTCAAGTGACTGTGACTTCCTGCCAGCTTCTCCACTTACTTTGTTTGTTGGAGTCTGGAAAGGAAGGTCATAAATTATGATCAGAGAGGCCTTGTGAAGGCTGAGCAACTAGCCTCAACTGGGTGTACTTCTTCAGTTATGAGTGGAAGATGGCAATGGGCATCTGGGGGCAGCGGGGAATAGTAAAGATAGTGAGCGGCAGAATGTTAGATGGCCAAAAGGGCAGAGATGGAGGGGTTGGAATAGGTGGGTAGTAGAATTTGAAGCTTACTTGGCATTTATAAATGTAAGCAGGTTCCAACCATCCAGATTTTCATCACGTGACTGTGAGGACACTGCAATGCCCGTAACTTTGGGGATCCGCCGTAACTACCATTCAGTCTTACTTTACTTTACTTTTATTAAATTTATATACCGCCCTCTCTCCCGAGGGACTCGGGGTGGTTCACAGCAATTAAAAAACACACAGAAATAACAAGTTAAGAACCAATTAAAATAATTATATAAGCTGCCAATTAAAATTAGATTAAAATTTAAAACCCACAATTAAATATATTAAATTTAAATTTAATATATTAAATTATAAGTCAGCGTCATTGCTGAGCAAATGGTTGTTAAGTGAGGATTACCTTTAAATTTAAAATACCACTTATTGGAAGAAAAACCATTGTTTAATATTTTCCTGCTCATCCATTCAGAGCATTTTAAATTTGAATAATGTATTAGAAACATCTTTCCTATCCCAGTTGCATTACAAAGAACAGAAGGTTAAAATGACCGATATCTCAATATTTAATCAGCTATAAATTTACTGGGGCTTACAGTCAGGTAAATGTGCAATATGGATTACGTGGAAATAAATCTGTGAAGTCTCAGAAGATGGTAGAATGAGTTTGTTTGGACTTAGAAAGATATGGTCAGAGGATCATCAAGGAATACCAGAGTTGTAGGCTACATATGGAAGACAACAAAAATATCTTAGAACATGACAGTGGCAGACTATTTCTGTAGAAATAAGATAGACTGAAGAAAACTAGATAGACTTGTGAAGCTACTAGGACTCAAGCTCAAGATTTTTACCAATGCTTAATAGCAACAGCATTCAGTTTCCTGTGGATATTGTTAGAGGTACAGTCACGATAGGTTCACTCTGAATACAAACTAACTGCCCCCCCCCTTCTGCCTTCAACTGTTTCTTCTTTAACTGAGACTCAATGAAAAGGCAGCTTGCATTCTGATGATTCTGCACAGTATTCAGCTCTTCCAAAAGCCCGTGTTTTGAAATCTCTATTGATGGCTGGTTCCACCAATTAAATAGAGTGAAAAGCAGGAGTTAATATAATTAAACAGAGACGATAAGTTTTCTACTGTATCACCAGGCGTCATGATAACTACTGGAACATATATAATTTTACCAAATCATTTGCACTGTTCAGGTATTCAGTTATGATATTTTTTTTTAAATCCACAATTAAAAATGAATGTGTACAATAGCTGTTTTCACCCTCAACAACACTGAGGGAAAAGATGCCAAAAATATTTCTATTCAGGGAGTTGTGTATCAACAACATGACTTAATGACACCTTTGTGGTTTTCTTTCTTTTTAAAATAAATATTTAGTTACAGAATTCTATTTCACTACAGTAATCGCTTAAAAGTAAAGTAAGCAAATGATCAAGTCCCTGAAAGAAATGCTACTACAAGGTTTAAAGCTTTACACATTTTAGTGGGGGTGGCTTATGAAACAAGTTGTTCAAGTCAATCCTTTCTTCTTCTTTCATATTAATTACTGTCTGCACCAAAAAGCATAATATTGCATTTTTCTAATCACCAGCCAAATAACGTTCTATTATATTGGGGGAAAAAAAAGGTAGGTAGGTCTCTATTTTTCACTTAACAAGCTAACAATAGGCTCAATTGCATTAAGATGCAACTGCTCTGGTGTGTTCCTGGCTAAAAAAGAGAGACTAACACAACAGAAGTTGCCATAGTACTGCAAATACAAAGCCAAGACAGATGCAGTTTGCTAGCAACCTACTTAATCTGTTAAACTGGCTATTTGCATAGAAGCTGCCTTATCAGATCAAATTGCAGCCTCATCAAATTCACGATTCAGTTTTCAACAGACAAAAGTCAGATGCCATCAAGAAACCCAACAATGAAGGCTACAGCCCTCCAGGACTGGGAATACATTATTTCCATTACCGAAAACGGAAAACCATTAAAAGTCTACGATCAATGAATTTCTCCACTCACCTTTAGAATCAGTAGCTATAATCACTGGGTATCAATTATAGGCCAATTCAAGATTTACCTCAGAGGATTAAATAAATGATAAATGAAGTTTAAAAAAATATACACCAGGAACATCCCACATATAATCACTATTGTTACAGCTGTAAATTTAATGAAAAAACTTGCAGAAACAATGCTAGAAATATAGTGTTACTATCTGTATTATTTGAGATATCTCATTTATAGATAGTTCCTTCTATGTCTGAAGGTAGATCTTCTAATGCTTTATTTCTGTCTATAGCACTGTAGGGGTCTGTATGTACATTGATGTCTATGACAACAAATTAATTAGGTTAAATAGAAAACAGAAATCTGAACAGAATACTTAAAAATACTTTTTTTTTGCACAAACTCACTGCCTGATGAAAGAAATTAATTTCTATTCCATTGAAAGTGAAATATCTGGAGTTAAAATCTTTTTTTTAATAGAATCCAAACGTGCAGTATGGTATGTTATAACAACATGATTACAATGTACAAGACATTTATCACCTAGGTCTTACAGGTTATATATAGAGAAAAATAATTTCTCACTAAAACATTTAAAGAAATTAGAATAATGTTTGTTAGCTAAGTGGTTCAAATATCTCCTTATCAAGACTTAAAAGAACAGACAGGTTTGCATTTTAAGACAGGAAGTATAAATTAGATATACAGAGACAGGAAATATATCAATGCTCAAAATGTTACTTAAGACTGTTGGAACAATATAATTTACATATTTTTCTGTGCTGTTTTATAATAGAGGTAGTCTTTAACTTACGGCCATAATTGAGTCTGGCAATTATAATCATAAGTCCTGACAGTCATAAAGCAGGTCATCATGTGAATGGAAAATTTTACAACTTTCTTTGCAGCAGGTCGTTAAGCAAATGTAGCAGTCATTAAGTGACCCTGGTGGTTGTTAAGTGAATACTACAGTCATTAAGGAAACCCATTGTTCACTATGTGGTGTTTTTTTCAGAAACCATAAGCAAACATTGGTTTCTGGAGAAAAACATAAATCGTGGTGATGCAACCATGGCACACTGCGAATGGCTATAAATGCAGGCCAGTTTCCAAGCAACAAAAGGGCAGTCATTACACTGTAACTTCGAAACTAAGTCATAAATAGCTCTTGGAAGGAGGGGTCTATTGCAACATTGAATAGTTGCTAACTGACAAGTCATAAGTCAAGGGCTTTCTATATTCCTATAACCTAAAAGTACAACCTGAGACTTATTAGAAATCTATTGGTAAAGAAACCAATATTTTGGGACCAGCGAAGATTCTAAAGGTCATTGAATCATAGAATCAAAGGACTGAAAAGGATCTGGGAGGTCTTCAAATTCAACCACCTGCTTAATGAGGAGACCTAATTGTTCTCACTGTCAAGAAATGTCTCCTTAGCTTTGGGTTAGATCTCTTTTTAATGAGCTTCTACCTACTACTTCTTGTCCTACCATCAAATGCTTTGGAGAATGGGCCAATCCCATCTTCTCCATGACAGCACTTCAAGTACTGAAGACTTCTATCATATCAACCCTAATCCTTCTCTTTGTTATGTTATACATACCTAGTTCCCTTAACCTTATATCATACAGTTTAGCTTCCAGAGCACTTACCATCTTTGTTGCTCTTCTTTGCTCTCTTTCTCTTTTTGTATTTTGACAACCAGAACTGGATGCAGTGTTCCAAGAATGGTCTCACGAGTATAATATAAAGCAGTCCTTTCACTTCTCGTGATCTTGACAGTATCCCTCTATTGATGCAGCCTAAGACTGCATTGGCTTTTTTGATTGCTAACAACACTGCTGCATCATACTTAAGAGGTGGCCCACTACAACTCCAAGATCCTTCTCACAGTTCCTATTGGTATTTCATAGTCTAGGGGTCCCCAACCTGCATAGCCACTACTGGGCTATGACCTGTTGGCCATTGGGCCGCATGAATGGCTGGCCACTGCATGTGTGTGCATACTCACTTATGTTAGCATTGCTGCGAGCACTGCATGCACACTCATGGCCCTATCTGCATCACGCTTGTGGCCCTATTTGTGTCATACTCATAGAGAGCATTGTGCAGGTGCTCACAGCCTCATTTGCATCGTGCTCACGACCCCATTTGTGTTGTGCTCACACTCACAGCCCTGTTCATGCATGTGCTGCAGCCTTGTTTGCCCATGCACATGCATATGTAAATGCATATGCCCCTCCCCCCCGGGCCGTCAACCCAGAAAGGTTGGAGAACTCTGGCGTATTCAATATCTATGCCTTTGGTTTTTCCTGCCTAAATGCCTAACCCAACTTTTCTCACCACTGAACTGCATCTTGTTGGATAGTCCAACCATATATTTCATAACCAGAAGTACCAAATGTTTATTATATGTAAATGTATATTATTTTACTCTGCTATATAATGTATGTTCCTTTACACTGCTATGTAATTCACATACCCTAAATTTTTTAGCAAAGAACATGTAGCCATAAATCTTTTTACAGTGCAGCCTGTATTAATGGATAGGGTTGCAGTTTCAACTATAACCAAATTCTAACAACTTCCACAATTAGATTTTGGTAACAATTATTTTAAATGCAAAATGTAATAATGGCTACATATCTACAGTAACTATTTAAACAAAAGTAGCTTACAGGAAAGAGAACGGATAATAATTACCATGACAATATGGGAAAGGGTTTTTTTCCACCTCTGATTTCCAAACTAAAAGAAAAACAGACTTGGAGTGGTACTTTGTCAATCAACATAAGATGCTCTCAATTCAAATCTGTAGAGGCTATATTACTGTTAAGTTTCCTGACACATTCTCATTCTGTCTTCATTGACCTTCTCTCTTGCTATAAATCACAATTAATCCAAGACCTTGAGTTTGGTGGCTGGCTCGTCAGCAATATGGAATTCAGGTTGGCAAGCGTGCAGATTCATTCAGTTTTATCCTTGATTTTTTCCCTCTTACTACATCTTCTAATTTAAGTAAATGTAAAAAGGCTATATATAATAAAAATGTCTGGTCATCTGAAATGAAGGTCAAAGCTAAACAAAAGGATTTTATTTTTAATCATGCCCAATGGTATCTGCTCATCCCTATGCCAGTATTCCTCCACATTATATTATATTTTATTTTAAAACCGCTATTTTGGCTCTGCTATTTGTATGGCTTGTAAAGAAAAAAATACAATTACGAATTTATTAATGACATGAATTATTGCAATTTCCCCAATTTATTTAACCAGTTCTGACTTATTAAAGAGAAACTCAGAAAAGCAACTGTATAATTCATATTGGATTTATCTGTGCATGCCCAGTGAGACTTAAAATAATATACCTGTAATAGCTTCCAACAAGTTGCAGAGCAAATGGGGCCCCAATGAGGTGCTCCTTGCTAAAGATGATTGACAGGATGAGAAGACCTCACTCCCACACTTTCTGTCCCCTTGGCCTTGGTTCCTCTGTAATGCTGTCTATTTTAATTGTTTTTATATTTATCTTTTTTATCATTTATAAACTTTATAACTGCCTTGTGGGTCACATGACAGCATATAAATGTAATAAATAAATAAAATGGAGGGAAGAGAAGCAGGATTATTTCTGCCGCCTCCACTTAGAAACGAACAGGTTTTTTGTTCATCCATAATAGTCAGCTAGTGGAAATCTATTACTTATCAAATCTGAAGGGTTTCTCCTGTTTCTTTAAAAAAAGGAAGAGACACCTGAGGCCTCTTTTAAAATGCAAATTTGGCAGGTAAAACTGTCGTCCTATTGATTTTTATAAAATATTACGGTAAATTACTTTTGGAGATGTATGGCAGAAAAGAATTACAGTGGATCTAAAAAGTCTACATAACCCTTATTTTTCTCCTTAAACAATTTCAGTTTCTTCTTCAATTGAATTGTACAGTATATATGTTATATTAAAGATAGAAATAATTCTGAAGTGATTTATCTTAGTATGATATTTTTAACATCTAAAAAAAATAGCATTTTAACCAGAGTGTGTAGTTTTTCCAAAGTATCTAGTTTGAATAAATAAAACAAAAAAAATTAAAAACCTATTTTAACTATATAATGGATAAATAGACATTTTTTTCAATATAAAATTCAGAGTCAAGTATCATAAGAAATATTACGTACACAACATACAATAAATGCTCACATGGAAATTGTCTGTAGAAATCTGTAAAAATCATTCTTAATTAATAAGCCTAGATATTGCATCTAATACCTTGACTTGTTCCAACTGCAGTTTCCATCAGATAATATTTGGACATAGCTGAAGATAAATTGGAAGCAACTGTTCTAAGTTCTTTTTTTCTTCTTTTTTTTTGCTTTTGCTTTTTCTTCTTCTTTGTAATGGGGAAGGAAAGGGGGGCCGGAACAGAAAGCATTCCTTGTTCTAAGTTCTAATTTCATTAGATGGCAAAAGGGCATTTAAAATTGTTCAGACTGAATTCATAAGATCTATTTTAAGAACATACGTGTTTCTGTTATCTTCTGTTCACTGGAACATAACTTGGTGTCTTCATCCTGCAACATTACTTTGAGGCATTCAGCAAGGATATATTTGGGTTTTTTTAATTTTCTTTTAATTTTCCATTTGATTTTCAAACCAGGACTTATTCGATTAGACAGGTTTCAAATATTAAAGGTGGGGTGGAAATTAATACCGAATGTTATACTTTTCTATATGCTGATGATATTACAGCTTAGTATGACAGCTAAATCTTTACTAAAGCTTGTTGAAGTGATACAGCAATATGGTTTTTATTCTGGCTATAGTTAGCTAATTTAAAGGAACTGAAATCCACAGGATCAATGAATTATACTCTAGAATTCTGAAAGAATTAGAGAATGTGGTTACACAGGCACAAACTGGAATCATGGAGAACGATGAATGTCATAGAAAACTAGAAGACAGCAAATTTAGGGAATACAGAGGGCTCTAGAAATTACAGGCTTGCTAATCTCTTACCTGTAATGGCAAGGTCCTTGTTGTTTAAATGATTAAACAACATTTTTGTGAGCATCTGATTAGGAATGTGATAATTAATAAGAACCACTATGGATTTGTCACAAGTAAATCATACCAAACTAACTTTTTAACTATTCTTAGAATTATTAATCAAATACGCTGGGAAAATGCTACAGAAATTCAGTGAAGACTCTTGTAATATCCCCTTATAACATCAAATATGGTAAAATATGGAATTGAATAGAAGATTCAAATCTTAGATGGAATTAAAAATTCTCTCTCTATCTGCTCCTACGGTATTCATAAACAACTCCACACTAAACATGAAAGCATTATATAGTGCAGTGCCTTTGGCCTAGACCCTGAACTGTTCAACCTTTCTTGATAAAGAGATTAAAGAAATATGTATACAATATGCATATTACTGAAATTTCCTAATCTCTAAACTTCATTGGTGATCTCCCATCCATGTGCTAAGCATGTTTACCATTGCTTGCATGTTTTGAGATCAGCGTGTGTTACATTCTGTCCCCTGATGATGCATTAATTGTTAAAAGTTGGATAGCAGATGACCTGAATTTTAAGAGGTATTAGAAGAAGGAAAATATGCTAAAGTTAACTTCCCTGAACCCTTTTCCACCTCAGTAACCTCCAAAAACCTTCTCCTGAAAGTCAGGGAATGAATGCCATGAATAATAGGCCTGAAAAGATTTCTGAAGGGTTGTCAAAAATCAAATAAGGATGAGAAGAGATTTCTATTATCACTACCATGTACAACAATGGCTGACTGAAGAATTCTGGAAATTGAAGTCCATAGATCTTAAACTTGCTATGGTTGAGAAACCTTTATGTAAAAGCCTCTCAACTTTCAGAAAGGATGCCTCTATGGATCTAAGTCATGAATATGATTTTTTCTGGTGTCTAATTTCGTAAAAAAATGCTTAAATGCTCTTTCTGTTAGCCCTTTTGAAAATTCTCAATTTTTTCCTCATTGTTATAATTGTTATTTACTCGTTGCTATTTTCTCTTTCCAGGGTAGTGTATTCTAATGTTATATAAAATCTGACGTGTGCAAGTATTTTGTTATTCCTGGTAATGTAAATTCCAAGAGCTGCTTCTCCACAGAAAACTAAATACTTAACACTCTTAATGCAAATTGTGTTGAATATTGTTCATAACCACCCAGGCAATTGTGGACAGTATATGGGGTAGGTCAGCCACAGTCATTATTGACCCAGTTAATGCTCCTGGAACATTCAATAAGAAAAACTGGGCATCTAAGTGGACAGACATAAGTATCAGATTTCATTTTAAATGAGGCATAAAATATAAATGTAGATATATTTACAGGCATTATTTGTGTTTAAAAACTATTAATTTCCCGAGCAATATAACCTTATAGTTGCCTACTCAAAAATAAATCCCATAAATGGAGCTTAATCCCCAGAAAAATGATACATGGCTGTAGTTAAGAAAAGACTGTAACGGATTACACTATTCAACTAGTGGTAATTAATTTTACATGACTGAAGAGTCACAAGAAGGTTAATATAATGTTTAAGACTTCTATTCTTCTGACTTTTCAGGGTTTTTCTGTCACCACCAAGGAATACTATAGGAGTTGAATTTCCAGGCTTCTTGTAGGCAAATGGTACGAAACTCCACAGACATTTAGCTACTCACTTTGGAGTGAACACCTTTCAAATGGTGTGGAGTATTAATGGATTTCCATTTAAAAAGAATGGCGGACAACAGGATTCAAGTGATCCTGAGGGCACAGATAAAACAACTCTCAGAGAGAATGCTAACAACCGGATTATTAT
>JAEANM010005457.1:0-19602 GCA_017656035.1 Myanophis thanlyinensis
TTTTTATTTTTATTTTTATTTTTATTTCTCTCTCCCACCCACCCCCTCTGGAATTCTGCAATCTGGATTATCTACATGTGTAACTCAGAAAAAAAGGTTTTATTTTCCCACCTGATCTTTTCAAATTGCCAGAATTTTAACAGAAAGTGGTACCAATCATATTAAGAGTAATTGGGAGACGACAATAAGGAACATGTGAAACCATTTCAAAACCATAAAAGCTGAATCTAAGGTTATAAACAGATTTATCAAAGAATATTTTAAAAAGTAAGTGCCAAATGCTGACCAAATTTTACTTAGAATGTATAATACAAACCCTTGGAAGAGGGTGTTGGAGAGAATACTGCTTTATTTATTCTCTTATGTATTCTATACACTGCTGCCATCATTAGAGACCCCTGGCAAACTATAATAATAAAGCAGCGAGACAGGTACATAGCAGTAAAACATCCCTGAATCAAATCATAAGAACGAATCTCATTCTTTTTATTACCTTCTTGCATTATAGGATTTTCATTTAGATATTCCCTCCCTACCAAAAAAACAAACAAAACAGCAAAAACTCTAAAAATAGAGAAATCACCATCAACTTGATTGACATCATCAGCCTATTTTTTGTGATCTCTGGAACTAAAAGGATTTTGTTGTTGTTGTTGTTTTAATGCAGCCCTGGAAGCAAGAGGAAACTGCTTATTACTTAAAATAAATCCAAATGGAATCTATAACCATGACATTTTGAACAGCTGCTGCTCCATTCTGCACCCACACAGCCCTTCCTATTTCCAGAAAATGCAGCCCACCCTTCAATAGCCATTCATGGTATTCTCACTGACGGTATGTATATGGCCAAAAAAAAGTGAAGGCAGTAATCATCATAGTGTTGTTATGTATGTTGTACATATATAACCAAACCTTGACATTTTGGTGGTGGTTGTTATACCTTGCAGCCATTTCTGGGTCACTCACTGAACTTTTTTAAATGAAACCTTTTAATACTTTAATAACTCCGTTTGTTTTCAATTGCCATGTTTTACTTAAAATTCAAAAGCTAGTGTCATTTGAGGATTGGTGTGTCAGGGTAAGAGAGTAATTAGAGAAATATCAATCCAGTGGTGGAATTCAATTTTTTACTACCGGTTCTATGGGCATGGCCTGGTGGGCATTGCTGAGAGAGGTCATGTGACTGGGTGGGCAGTTTCTGTAAGCAGGGCAATAAAGATTAGGCTAGAAACAACACCAGAATGTTTCTTTCCTGCCTTCCTTACAGGATTAACCCTGTAAAGTGGAAATCCCCCCCACCCCCCGCTGTTGCCGCCCCCCCGTCCTCGTTTTTGGAAATCAAATATGGTCACCCTAGAGAATCTTCCTCTGTCAGGTCAAAGCTGAACTCAAAAGAGCCCTTGCCACAGCACTAGAGAAATCCAAAGAACTTATTTTCAAGTGGACTTGTCCAGGATTTACGTAGCAACCTATTTCATAGTGATATGAAAACAATAAGCTGCGGAGAATGAAGGAACAAGCACTTTATATCATCCTGAACTCCTTGCAGGAAGAATGGAAATGAAATGAATTTAAGGAAAAGACAATCAAGTGGAGAAAGAAAAAGAGAGCATTTTTTTTTCTATTTTGAAAGCTGTAATAAGCAAGTGAGCTCTGCTTGCTGCTTCTGTGAATTCTAACACATATTTAAATAATGTTCCGAAATTTAAGCTTTAATTGCAACATCCGTTCATCTACTTTAGCTTATGAAAGGGAAAGCTGAAATAAACCATGCAGTTGAAAATCTTTTAAAATATTATTTTGTTTCATATTTTCATTGTTTGAGGCATCTATGTTTTTTCTGAAGATACATTTTCCAAAGCAATGTAGCTCTTTTTCAGTATGTGTAATCCACTGTTTGGATTGCTAGACTTTGAGATTCCTTCCGCATTCAGACCCCAAAACTGCTAAGTAGGCCCACATCTGCCCCTCATTAACCTCTATCTTTTGTTGTTGTTGTTCTTGATCCTATTGGGCATAATTCCAACAAAACAAAAGGGTGCTGGAACTCACTGTCCTTATTTCTAAGGCCCTGTTAATGGCAGTTGATTTTCCATTAGTGGTTTTAATGTAATGTGTTAAAGAAAATTAAAAAGATGAAGAGCATCATGGAACCACAAGTGCTAAAGAGAGAATACCTGGGCCCATTTTAAACAAATGCAAGAAACTTTTACACTCAAAACAATTTTGTGCTCTGTTAACCTTTGCATTATATAGACAAGTGGATAATCTTCCTGTAGTTTTTCCAAACCATCCTGAAAAATGACAGGGAACCCGTCTATTTCATGATACAAAACATACAGTAACATAAAAGCTAAACAATGACCTGTTTTAACACATAAACAGGTCTAGATAAGAGGAATCTTACTACAGATAATTCCTTGTTCTGTATTTAAGTTAACCTTTAGTAGTTTCTTTCCCTATCTTCTAAAAATGCTCACTGACAAAGCTATCCTTATTTGAAAAAGCCATTATTTCAAGAGTATTTCAAGAAATACTCCCTAGATAAAACCCATACATCTGCTTAATTGTCATCTGTCCATTGTTGCCCACACTGGAATAAGATATGTTATAAATCAGAAATAAGTTACAAATGTCAAGATTTTTTAAAGTGATAACTATATTGCTTCGTCCTTGGCTTAAGTTGTATTTGAATGTTTAGGAAAACATAATACAAAATAAAGAGAAGAAACCAAGTGTTTCTCTTATCCTTACTACATATCACCTCCTGCATTTAACACATTCTGCAAGTCTATTGTTCTGACATGCTCCTTGCAGTTTTTCCTTTATATAAAAAACAAATCTTAAATGCTCATGGTTTTCTTGGCATACTGTGGAAATTGTTTCCTGCTGCCTTCTGGGATGTTCCTTCAAGATACCAGTATAACTATGTATCTGGGGTCTTAAGTGGTCTCCCATCAAAATACAAACCAGAGAAGGGAGCTGCTAGGTTATATTGAACTTATACAAAAAAGTTGATTGAATATTGTCAACTTATCCACTCAGATACAGCTATCATTTAAACAAAGCCACAATGACATTTAAAAAAAAAAAAACCCTCTTAAAATATTCTTTCCATTTTTTAATTCAGTTGAAGGGACCTTTGTAATTAATCAACTTATTCTTGATGTTTCTTGATTGCCAACCTCACATTGTGTTTTGGTTGGTTGGTTTTATTTTTCTTATTGTCTGCAATTCAAAATAAAATAAGACATTCAAAGTAGAAGTCCTGGGGAGATAAAACTGCAGATTGGATATATATGTAAATAGGATTTGCATGGAAAATGTATTTTCTTCTATCCTGCGTAGCCCTGGCAAAGGATTATTTAAAATTGGAGTGGAGACTGTTGTCTATTGGAGCAGAGGGCACAAATGATTTCAGCTAGTTAGTTTGAGTTTATTGCCTGGTTCAGGTGTATCTAATAAGTAACCTCAAGGTCATATCCCATCATTAAAAAGGCCACAGTCAAGGAAATGATAGTGAGATCATAAACTTATATTGACACAAGTAATTGTGCTATTGGTTCCTGCTATAAGGAGTTTATTTTTTCCCCAAACAACTGGGGGAGTAAGTCTTAAAGAAATTCCCATCTTTTGTCAAATCCTGCTTAACCTTGTGTGCTTTTCAATGTAGCTTAGATAACAAAGAAGGATGGAGATCATCTCGCAGCTCTTATATTTTACACACAGAGAAAAAAAAGTTTCAAATAAATACAGTGAAGAATTGAATTAGTTTCTTGAATTAGCCTTCCTTTACCAAGAGGACACCTATTATAAGACTATGAAGCTGTACATGTATTCATGCTCTGTGTGTGTGTCTGTGTGTTTCCAGTTGACCTTCCCACAGGCATGACCTTATAATACTCACCAACTAGACAAGTGGACTTGAAATTTTTTAGACCATTTTTGGATTGTTGACTGTTTTAAAGGGGTAAATATTAAGCGTTGCAGAACTTTTGTATATGTACTTTGAGACTGGAAAAAATTAATATTGATGATCTGTCATTTCATTTCTGAATGTTGTCAGAATTTGGGGGATCGTGAATTGGAACCAGGTTGACCATCCTTGCCTAAACCAAAACAACCCATAATTTTCAACTCATTTTTCCAGAAGTAGCAAATGAAACAATTCCCCTTTTCCAGATCAAAAACTAGCTTTGGTCTTATAAACATAGTTTTTCTATTTGCAAAATAATACATGAGCGTGTCTGCAAGGGACAAATAAAAAGTTCCTTCCCACTTAGGGATCCATGACTCTCAGCTGATTGCCATAAAATCAACATGGATCAGAGATATATTGTAAGTTGTAAGTTGTTTAGTTAATATTTCCATATAGGAAATATTAACTAAACTATTATGCCCTGGATAGCCATAGTTGAAGAGTAAATTCAATTTTGACGCTTTCTGTACTCGTTTGGAAAAAGAATATAAATGTTATATGCTGTGCTACCATTCACATCCCAAACATGGCCTTTTTACATGTATCCTAAACCAATACAATTTCTACTGATTTAGGCTATCATTAGCTAGTGTAAGATAGTATAGGAGTTTATTCATAAGCAAAGAGACTTGGCTTTTGTACTTTATTCTTTTTTTATGGTTCATCACATAGTCAGACAAATGTTTAGACTGGATTTGGCATTTTTAATCCATCTATTGAGATATTTCCCAAAACCTGAAATTACAGACAAGAAGATTTTACAAATTAATTAAAATCTACTCCGGACTTTTCACACAGATAAAAAAAAATCTCAAGTGCAGTCAAATCTTCCATGCAATTTCCCATGAGTATCTGAGGTAGTGTATGTAAACTGAACCAGCATTTTATTTTGTCCCAAAAAATGTGTTTCCCACAAAATAGATCATGATGGTTTTTCAGATGGGCATCAGAAAATACTTCTGATTTCACAGCCACGCAGCAGATAAGCCAGAATAAGGAGCCAGTTTGGTGTAATGATTAAGGTGTAGGCCTAGAAACCAGGAGACAGTGAGCTCTAGTCCTGCCTTGAGTGCCAGCTGGGTGGTTTTGGGCCAGTCATTCTCTCTTAAACCAATTCACCTCACAAAGTCATTATTGTGGGGAAGAGGAAGGAGTATTATGTATGATCACTGCCTTGAGTTATGTTACGAATGTTAAAGGTGGGATAAAAAAATATAAAACAAATAAAAGTCCCATCATAAAGATGTTAAGGCATTCTTGGATTTCTATCATTCAGAACCAATAACCATAATAATTCTTCCATGTATAATGGCATAGGAAAAAAAGCAAGGAAATAAAGGGCACTCATTTGTCTTTCTACAAATTCTTTGCTTAGTTTCTGATTAATCTCAGAACAACCTACATATTACACTTGTTACACTGAGGTAAGTGATAGCTTTCCACAAAAGAAATGTTCCACATGTGTAAATATAGCAGGTAGAGATTTAGAATGCTGCTTGTGGGTAGTAGAATGTCAATCAACACTGGAAATAGTAAAGCAGAAAATAAAATTGCAGTGGCTGGCCAGCCTAAGAAACAGAAATAAAGCAGGAGAATAACTTATCAGTTTCTGCCAATCCGATTTATTCATTGCTAACTTAGTTTCAAATAAGCAAACTATGTCTATATACATGGAGATTGCCAGACAACATATACCGAAACCAAATTGACTGTATTATTGGTGGTAGGAAGAAGAAAAGCTCCGCTATAATGGCAAAAATGAGGTCAAAAGTTGGATTATGAAAAAGTGGAACAGAAGAATATTGATGCCTTTGAACTTTGGTGTTGGGGAAAACACTGGAGAATTCCCTATTTTGGAAACATTAGGCAAAGACATATCTCTGAATAATTTTATAATGCTGGGGAGCCTGAAAGAGAAGAGGAAAATAAATAGCAGAGAGATAGGTGAGATGAGGCATCATTGGAACACCTAAACAGCCAAGTTAGACCTAAATCATTTTAAAGATGGGTGATGTAGTCACTAAGAGTCAGCATCTACTTAATGGCCACAATCACTCAATCAATCATTACTGAGTTTTGGAAATCTTTTTGAGTGCTACTGTATTGGGATTGTTTGGGAAAAGCTTTTTTCTTTATTCAATCGGGGCCACTTAAGTAAACAGCTTGATTTGAATGAAAGGGCGTAAAACTAATTTTTATAAGAAAATTACTTATCGTACACGGGGATTTGGGGCGGGATAGAAAGCAGCTCGCGTAGAGTTGGACACGGATGGATAACATCATCATCAATTTTGCTTTAGAACCGACCAAGTAAATACAGTTTTATTTTTAACACCCAGGGGGCGCAATGGGATTAATCAACAGTCAGCTAAAGCGACTTTTGCCGTGTTCCAAACTTTTAAGATAACAAAAGGAAGTGGGATTTTGAAGTAAAGGGGTTTTAACAAGGCGATATTGCAAGGTCAAATGACTGACTTTTTCGCGGATCGACTTTCCACGGACTAACTTTCTGGTTCTACAACAGGTAAAATTTCCTGTTTCGTGCAATTCTCCTTACCTTCTCACGTCGAGTTTAACTTCCTTTCCGCGCGTGTTTTGGGGAAGCTGTGGGGTGTAGAAATTCTGCATCGATCCCAATTCCCAACAAAAAGAAGGTGCATTTTATTTTATTTTTTTACCGTAAAAGAGGTTTATTCCCCCGCAGCCGGGAAACTTATTCTTATGTCCAGCAATGGCTTGATAAAATACATATTATAATTTCCTGTTTGTACACATATTTGTGGAATAATATTCTGTGAATTTAGGAATATGTTAGATTATGTGAAAGTCCATTGTATTATTGAAGACAATAGGAAAAAATAGAAAAATTCATACTGTATAACTTTCTTAAAATTCTACTGTGGGAAAACTGTTTGGGATTGTGACCATGTTATTAGGAAATATATAAATTGCACATACCCATTTATCTGTCTTTATAAACCTTGAAACTAAATAAGAATATAAATTATTACATAAATATTATATATAAATTATCCTAGTTATATTTCTAGGAAATATGCCCCATTGAAGAGAGTTGAAAATACATAGATTGGACTGTTTTGTTTACATAATCAGTTATTACAAGCCTGTCTGCACTTAACAATAAATCCCATTTTTTGATCAGCTTGTTCCTAATAATATACTGCATGGGATTGCTGTCTAAGAAAAATATGACAAGTAGAAATTTACTGAAACTGCAGATGTTCTGTTTCTAATAAATACTGAAACTTTTTTTATTACAGTATCACAGTATATAAGTAGAGTATTAAAAATAATTGCCATTTTCCCCTGCCCCCAATTTTAAGAAAAGGTAGCAGATATAAAAATGAAATGCTAAAAAAAATGTAAAAAATCAATTTAACGGAGAAGTTCTTTCTGTCTTTCAGAAATTCATGGCACATGGTGATATTTCACTTGGTACCACTTGCGCTGATGAAAGAAAAGTTGGGCAGAATAGCTATTTGTGATGTATGATGGCTGTGCCACACATATGAACCATTGTGTGAAGTAAGGAAGGTGCATGTGAGTTGAACCAGTATAGATAAATTACTGTTTTGCAACTACTTTCATAATAGTACAGTTGTCTCAGAGTTCAGTGGTACTTTAGGATGTATGTAAGACTGAAGACTTAATGATTTTCTATTAAAGATTGTAATCCCAGCAGTAAAAAAAAACATACAAAGTTTTAAAAAGCTATAAGAATAAAAAAGGGTAGAAGGTCCAGAAAAGAAAGAGAAAGAAAAGTAAAAATATAGCCCCAAAAATATAGAAATATATAAAGTGATTTTCACTTTCATCATAACAAATATAACAATTTTAATAACTTACCACCACCTAAATACAAATATATAACAAATGATTTTTTCTTCCCATATCCCAGCTCTTATCTACAAACAAATCCATTAAACACTGTCATTATAAACAAATCCATAAATCCTGGCATCTTTTAATTCAATATAGCAATACGGGTTGATTATTTTGATAGAAGGAATACAACCAGCATTGTTGTCATCTTTCAGTCATTTTGCCCCTCATATTCCTATTAAATCTTTATTTAATGCTCTTTTGTGTGCTTTGAAATGTGTTGGTAAGTTTTTCATAAGGTTTACATATTGTTTTGTTTTGTTTTCTTAATGCAACTTTTTATCTGTTAAAACCCCTTTGGTTCCTTGTAGGGAGAAACAAGCACAGCTAATTGGATGCTCCAAACATTTTATTTCCTCCTTTAGCACCCCCCAATGTGAATTGCTTATATCTACTTGCTGTATTGCGAGTAACTTAATATTGATTGATTGATTAATAATCCTGTCAAATTTTCTTACTTTTAGACAAAGCATACCTATGCAGGACATGATTTTTTATAACCTGGTGAGTAGTTATGGGAGAGAAGCAGTGGGGCTTCCCTCTGGTAAATGCTTAATGCAGGTTTTCTCAACCTTGGCAACTTTTAAAATATGAACTTCAATTCCCAGAATTCCCCAGCCACACATCTTAAAAGTTGCCAAGAATGAAAAGTGCTGGAGACACAGGAATTCTGTTTGCTGAGAGACCCTGCTTTAAACTTAAGAACATCTAAGCCATATTCACTCACTAACCAACCTGCAGCTTTAAATGTTTAAAAGTGGCTGCGTTTATTTTAAGCCAGTAACCATTTAGGGTCCTATGAAATGTCAGGTTGAAAAGGACAGTTTATGATCTCCAATCAACCAGTCATTTAAGTCATTACAGTGTCATTACTGAAAACTAGGCTGAGTCTTCATTTCAGCTTCTCCTACAAAAAAAATAAATTTTTAAAAAATCGCAAACTTTTCTGGAGCTGTGCCATCATCAAACTGCCTCCGTTCACTTTTCCCCCCTTATTTTTAAATTGCAGACATAAATTTCAAACATACTGCTCTGAGTCATTGGCAAGATAGGCTAATTTGTCTGTGAATCCATTTGGTTCACTCTCACAGATGACGTTATTTTTAGCAATCGAAAGAAAATGGAAAACCAGCCTTCTTAATTTGTCTCATTTCTTAATTTCCTGTATGAAAGTCACAGCTACTTTATAAACTAGTCTTATATATATAAAAAAAATCTGTCCTTTAAAAAAAATATTTTTTTTGAAGCTCTGAGATGCAGAAATGCCAGGGGATTAAAATTGACCAGTGTCTCTTTAAAAGTTCCCAGTTCCGTGTTGTAGAAATGTAGAAGGAAATGATGTAATAGTTTCTTCCCATAGGAGCTTTAAATAAGGCACTGTCAACTTTTTGGTGCCTTTAACAACTATTTTAAAGCAAACATTGTAGAGAATCAACATTCCCCAAGTTTGAACGTTTCTCTTGATCATATTTGAAATTAAAAATGTGAGCCCTTCCCTTTCCTTTAAATTGTTATTCCCCCCTCTTCCAAAGATCTAAAAATGTTTTAATATTTTAAAATATTAAATATTGTAAATATTTAATAGATATTGTAAAACTTTCAGAAACCTCTAGTAGTTTCTTGCCCTATATCCAAGTGCTTGGTATAAGTCATCAGGATTAAATACTGTTGTGATATTCACTGTATGGTTTATCTTTCAATGTGCGATGCACAGGAGATCTAAAATGCCTTGAAATCAAGTGTTCACTTGCTCTTAGGTCATCCTCCTTCAGTTGGAGGTGGTGATGATTCACCACCTGCATTGAAGTCAGTACGGAGGGCTTTCGTTAAGATCTTAGTTGTCTTAATGAGGTTCTGCCTCCTTTAACGTGTATGATTCCCCTAACCATGGAGTTAATGAGAGCGGATGCCCATACCATCCACCCCCAGACAGTCTGCCACATGCATAGAGCTAACTCCAAAGTGGTGGTGAAGTACCCTCCAGTATTCCCACTCCCTTTACCCTTTACCCTGGTAATTATTCAGCCTCTTATGACCCTCCTGTCTATCTCTTTTATCCTGGCCTCTATGCCTATTCTCCTTGGCAGACACAGCTGAGCCAATGAAGAGTGCAAAGTAGTCCCTCCATCTGCCACTTTCTATGTGTGCCCCCACTCTAAATAAAAATAAGGGTCATTTTTCTGGATCACACACCAGGGCCACGACAAATGAGTCCCAAAGGCTTTGATGCCTATGTTTGGACACAAGCAATTATCTCTAATTATTGTTTTTCTTTTCAGTTTGCCCAACATTAAAGAACCCTGTGAAGCAGCTTTAGAAAGGGGGCTCAGGAGAGTGAATAATATATTTCTTTAGACAATTCGGCCCTGCACACATACATCTCCTCCACCTCCTCCTTTGTAACCTTCCCCTCCCTCAATGTTTCCATATCGATGGAGACACAATCTTCACAAATGTTCAACACATAATATGGATTGGGCTTGCGTGTGGGACATTTTTTTAAGAGAGTGTGTGTATCTGTGTGTGTGTCAGTGCAGATGGTTCTTAAGACAAGATGTAAACTGTTGTATAAATAAGTTGCAGATGGTAAAGAACATGGGAGATGAATATCTGTTAAGGGTGAGAGTAAAAAAAGTAAACTTTAAAAACTTGTTTTAAAAGTTTAAAATATTAACACTTTCCATCAGTCATAAAATATTAAAATGTAGTCAGTTTTCTCCACAAGCCAAAAAGTACTTAAGAATGATAAATAATCAGTTGTTTATAATGCATAATAGATTGAAGATAATCTCTACAAACATATTCTGGATATTTTATAGACCACATTGTTAAATTCCACTATTAATATATCTGCATTAATGTGTATGATTAAAGGATGGACGTGCACACAAATGCATACACCAAACACAACCAAAAATGTTCCAAACTTTGGAAATTTCAAACTGCATTTATTTAAGGTGATTATATCATTGTTAATTTTAATAAAACTGAAGATTCAGTCCATGAACATTTATTTGAACTGTATTTACTAACGTTACATGCACAATCATAATTATTGGATTAAGGCAAAAATCAATTTCATTCAGGTGATTTTTTTGGTTCTTAAAACTGACCTAAAATGCACTCATTAACACATTCTCTTTACTGATTCTGCTATGGATAGGTGTTAACTGTAATGTGCACAAAAATATCTATATTTGGAGAGCATAGTAAGCCTGACTGATAAATAATGCTGGTTTACTGAATATGAATGATGTCCTGGTGCAAGTATTTGATTACTGCTGTTTGTGTCCTTCTGCTAAATAAACAAATGTCTGTGCCTTTCTCCATGAATATGTCATTAGATGAGTATAAGAAACTGAGTTATAACTTTCTCTCATTAATGGTTTATCAAACCATTGAAGCTTCTTTAGTCATTCCCAGTTGTAGGAAAAACTAAATGAAAATGACCAAACATCATCCATCATCATGCCACTATTTCTCCTTAAATGAGAATTCTTTATAACATTCGTTTACTATTATATCTGAATGCAGTTTGTACATCTCTGTCCTTATGTGCCAATGAACCAAACTTATATGGAGAATTGCGTTTTTGTCAAGTTTTAGACATAAGAATTCCAATTACTCTCCATTGACAGCCTCGCACAAGGAGTTGTCCTGTTTGGTGTTCAGATTGATTTGGTTGTTTTTCCTTCAAAATTCTTTGGAAAGACACAATAAGTTGTGAGGCGGACAAACACATCGTTGGCTTGGGCAGCTATCTTGACAAGATTTTATGTGGACTACTTTAAAGAAGGATAATTATTTGATGGAATTTCATTTTCAGAGATAGAAGATAAGGTAAGAGTGGGATAATTTAATAGTAGTTCAGCTAGTGTGAAATATTTGTTTATTCTTAATGGAGAAATACAAATACAAACCATGTGCATATCTACATTTGAGTAATTTATTTACAATTTCATTATAACATATTACTTGGCCTTAAACTGTTATCCATATGTTAGAGAACTAAATGATAAAAGACGATTCCAGATGTCTTTTCTGTGTTGCAGAAACCTGGGCCAAGGTAGCTTCATTTTGCCAACATTGCTTCTATTCAGCGTATAGTAGGTCTCTGGTCCTAGGAAATAACAGAAGGAAAAACTACGCTAGGAAAAAAGTTCCATATAAATGTAGATCCTCCAATCACATAATATATTTGTATAATTCTTTATAAAAGTACCAAAGGTAATGCCACAGCATTTTCCATCCACCTTTCTATATCTTTTAGATCCAGTCCATGTGTTACACCAATTAACCCAGAATGCAACAGTTCTAGGTAGCTTAACTAAAGACCTCACTTAGATTAGAGCTTCAACTTAAAAAGATATTTATTCAGTGCAATCCTGCATTACCTAGTCATCAGAATGTATTATTGAATCATAATTGGGATTATTTCTAGGCAAGCACACTTAAGATTGCAATATTAGTTAATTCATTAATGGGGCTGGAAAATGAAAGGACACTAGTTTATTTTTTAAGGTGCCTTAAATGCCATAAGAATGTAATTAGTGCAAGGCGATTGACATTTTTCCATAGCAGGTATATTTTATTGATACCATTTTACCTCCATCTTCAAACAGCTAAAAAAAAGCACAAAATAAAAGAAATCTGGACTGAGATGTCAAAATTATTCCCATGCTTCATACTTGGAGTGCTTCCTCTGATGGACAATTGATTTGTTAAGTACTATCAACATTAGGCAAGAAATACAAGTTCCCATATAATTGGATTTTAGATCATGGAAAAATACATGTTGTGATTACTTTTTAATTAAATATTTTATTTGGCTGTATCCAGTATAATAAATACAAGGTCCTTTGCTGTAATTCTGGCAAGCATTCTCCCTGGGAGGCTGAGAATATCTATTCTTTCCACTGTCTGCCTTTGTAAAGTGACTTGACAGGATTTGCTATTGTCTCTTTGGATTAGGACAGAGACCTTACCTTCTAACTGCAGTGATATTTTCTGCAGCACAGGAAACTAGAATAAAAACCCCAAGCTACAATTAAGAAATGGAACTGGGAAATGCAGCGAATTAAAAAGTTGCAGCTTAAAGGCAATCCATATGTTAGCAAATGCTTTCCAAATGATCCAGCCTCGACCCCCTGAGTTGTAGAAGGGAGGGGGATTTGAAAGGGGCTCCAGATTGCATCTATGATCTGTAGATTTTCCTGAGCTCCAGCTCTGTCTGCGGTGTGGCATGACCCTTATGCCAGGGGTCGGCGCACTCACCCTGGGGGACTGAGCATGGAAGAATGGCAGTTCCCCCCTCCCTCAGACCCAGTGTGTGGGGTCTCAGCTCTGAACTGCTAATTAAACTCATTCACAGTTCCAACATTGCAGCCCCCACAGCCAAAAATCAGCTTGCTATCACTCCAGCACCCCTTGAGACCACACATAAGCAGGCGGCATCCCAAACTTTTGCATGAAAGCAGGAAAATGTAGGAAATCATAATAGGGTAAGAGGCAAGCAGAAAGATAGGTGTTATAGACCCTGGAAGAGGGAAGAGAAAGAGCAAGGAAAGCCTGAAGTGGAGAGTTCAGCAAGAAGGGGCTAGATCTAATAGAAAATACAATTTCTGCAATGCATTAGAAAACAAAACGATCGACCCTGAATACAAGTTTCCTAGTCCAATCCTGTCATGGCAACCAGATGCAAACAACAATTAATTTACTGCAGTCTGACACTTCTGTCAAATGATACATTCAGCCCATTCGGAAGGATCAGAAAAATATTTACTAGACACTCTTTTGGAATAGATAGAATATTTCATTTTGCCTTTCTTTTTAAGCCACAACATAGGGTAGTGCACTGCGATTCAGGTGAAGGTATTAACACTGATTATTAATATTGAAATATGAAGATGATATGAAGAGCAGCACCACAGCTAAGTCGTTTCAGGCCTAGATTGAATGAATTTATAATCTACCCATTTCAGTTGTGTCCCTGTGTCTCATCCAGAAATAGGCAGCTAAGTCATTTTAGAGCTGCATTTAATGACAGCTCTCTGGAAAAGGTTCTAATGCTGGGAAAGGTAGAAGAGAAAAAGAAGAAGAGGATGATCAGCAGCAAGGTATATGGTCTCAGTTACAGAGGCTATGAGTGCACTATTGGGAGTGCACACATGAAAGAACAGGTTAGGGAGAAAATCTATTTATGTTGTCTCTAGAAGTCAAATAGCTTGGTGATATATAATTATTTACTCATAAAGAACAAAGCATTTTTCTGGGAAAAATATATTTCAGCAATCTCATTTTGTGGGCACTGTTCAGATTTTATAATATAAGATAAACTTTTGGTAATTTCATGGAGACTTCTATGTAGTTTCCTTGGAGGAATATCGGAAGTTACTTGCCACACAATTTTTGCATGTACAAAATTTCCATTTTCTTAAAAGAATCATGTTGTCCCTCTTTTGCCACCTCAGAAATAGGCAGACAGTGTAAGGAATCCTGAATGTTCCATCCAGCCTTCTCTTTCACCAAATTACATTTTCCCCAGATCTAATTTTCATCATGAAAGCAATATCTAGATGCAGTATAAATTGCCCACCATACACATTGTTGGATTTTGATCCTACCTTTTCTTCAAGAACTAGAGGCAGTTGGCATCATGAGTTCTCTTTAACTGAGCTATACAACAACAACTTGTGCATTAGACTGGATTGAGAGAGAAAGACTGGATCATGGTCACCCAGTGAGTTTGCACAACTGAAGATGGACTTTGAACTGAATTCCTCCAGTCCTGTTACCACACCTTAAATACTAGGCTACATTGCTTCTCAAGTCATGCAGTTAGATCTTTCTAGCTCTAAAGATTTTTATTTTCTGTGTGTAAAAGAAGTTGTATAAGTTAAGGATATGTCATTGAAATAGTATTAAAATAAATATTTCAAAATGCTAATTTATCTTCATTTCTCCACATTTTATTTTTCTGAACGGTCATATATTGAATTTTTGACATACTGGTATTTTTTCATGTTTAACAGGAATTTTCTGTTTGTCAAAACTGATAATAAATGATGAATTTACTATCAAGTCACTACCAAAAGAAATATTTAAGGCAAGCCTTTGAGAAACACATTAGAGATTGATTACGGTAGATTCCTAAATTTGCTTCTCCATTCCTACAATTTGCTTTTGTGTGTAGGCTGAATTTCATCTTGTAAATTATTTAACACGTCTTATTTTCCTGAATATAACAGTTGTATATATCAGCAATACTGTAGAAAATTGATTGTAATATGTATAGTTAGAATAAAAGAATTAGTAATGGAATTGAGATTTGATTCAGGTTCAGATGAGTCCTGCAACCGACTTGAGATTTCTCTAACTCATCAGATGCATTTTTTCCTAAGTTTTCACAACTGTGACATAAAATTGTCCTTGAAATAGGACTAATCATGGGGTCTAAGTCAACTCACTGAGACCAACCCAATGTGGTTATCTTGCCATGGATATCTCACTGTAGCCAATTCAGTTGCCACGGAATAACTCAATAACTCCATATGGAATTACTCAATGTGATAAACCATCCATCACTATTTCCATTGACAAAAATGAAAATAATGTCGAAGAAATAGTGGCAGATAACATTTATCACATTGTTATTCCACGTGAATTGACTGTGGCTTGTTGTCCCACAGTGAGTTGGCCACAGCGAGATGGCCATGACAAATTGTCCCATTCTGCTAATCAAATACATGTGGTAATAATGGTATTGAATTCAATATCAATAAAAATAAAATAAAAATATTGTTTAGAATATCACTGCAGACATGAAGTCTTTGAGATTATTTACATTCTGTAAATCCTAATTTTAATCTGCTTTAATATTTCTGGCACTTCATTTGGAAAGAATACCATACTACTTACTACAGATGACCTGCTTACGAACTGCCTCTATGTCATTCAAAACGTTAGCATATAACTAAAGAGAAACTAACTCTGAAAATTAAACATATGTTCAGCATAACTGTCTTTCATATAGCTAAGACTATTTAATGAATCCATCCTTATTCTACTAATATCACTACCATTAACAAGGAAGTACAGCAATTACCACTGTTTCTTCTAAAGGAGTTTGAATGGCATCAGAACTCTCTACTACAACATATAAAGAAATGTACCGGTAATCATCATAATGATCTAATCCACCTGGTAGATTTTTTTTTTTCTGTTTATTTGACTTAGCAGAATATATGATCAGCATTCCCATAATATATACTATTTCCATGCTGTGCCGTTTCAGACTGTCAAAGTTTGTTTTATTTCATGACTTACTATATTTGTAGCCCATCTTTTCACAAAAATTACTCAACAATTATCTCAATCTATTTATAGATTAAGAACAGCAGTAAAATTTTCAAGCATCAAAAAGAAGTAGAATACATGAAGTAGCCAGCTTTTTGAAGATAAACAGATGTGCATATAGTCTATGCTTGGATGGAAGAATACCTGGGAATCTCATAATTTTGAATTCTCTGGTGGAAGATAGATTTTTTTTTTTTTAGTATTTTAGTGTCCTTATTATTTATTTATTTATTTATGCATTCCCAAGACAGTTGACTGATTCAATTCCCTTCTGAGTTCTTTAAAATAGAACCTGGTTGCTAATTCAAATGGTAGGCCAGGCCTACCTTTTTCAGAATACTATGCAACTCATGATGTATAGAAGGAGAAGAAAAGGAGCTAGTGGCAGTAGTAGACAAAATAGTTGATTCTAATACAAATATAATCTTAAACTACAATAACCTCATGGAATTCTCTACATAAATACTGATATTTAAATTCCATGCTTTATTTGACGACACTTAAGTGTTAGAAATGAAGGTGTTTTTCCAAGGAATATTATCAGCCTATCAAACTGTGCATTTCTTTTTACAATAGTGTTCTTATCATTCAATAAATAATTATGAAAGTTGTGGAATATTTTTGGCCTGGGTCAAGTACTCTTCAAGAAAAAAAAAACATGCTAATGTGAGAAAATTAGTACGATGTCAAATGTCAATGACTACACAATAGCTGTTGAATATATACTTACTAAGACTCTTCTGGGAAGAATTGACATAATTACATGCTTTTAGCAAAAACTGCAGTTGTTTGGTTTACTAGTAGCAATTTCAAAGGGAAGCATGGAAAGTGCAAACATTCTGGGAATGAAAACTCTGTGTCTAGATTGATCATGGTAGTAAAACCATTTTGTAAATTTACTTGCTGGTTTGCTCTTCTAGACATTCCATACATGACAATGGCTTCTTTTGGTGTGCCTTCTGCTTCTAAATAGCAGCAAATTTCCAGACGATTTTCAATTTTGAAGGTAGATTTGGTCGTAAGAGATCATAATCTTGGAACTCCACTCTGTCAGTGTACCATAGTTAAACCTAGGACTAATTTTGAGGTGCAAAGGTGAAATGAAGTCACCTGCAAAGAAACCACTGATTAATAGTTGCAGCCTGCCAGCTGTTTGTCAGGCAGGTTTAGAAATACATATTAGAACATTGATGTGATTCTTTGAAAAGGTGAGCTACTGTGATGACAATGGCTAAGATAAAGCTATTTTATAAGTAAAATTTGGGAACACGGCATTGTTTCCTTGCAGTTAATTTCAGTGCAGGCAAGAAACACAATTAGGAATAGATCATGATGCGGAAAAAAATCTGTGGTCATTAATATTTGACAGCTTGATGGCAAGTAATGAAGAAATAGTGTAAATGTCATTAAATGGGCAGTAATCAGTGAAGGCAAGAAACAAAGCAGAAGTATTTAGTCAGTCCAAATAAGTTCTCGAAATTTACTGGCTCAAGAGAACATAGTATTCTAGTTCTACATTTTTTTATTCAAAGCCTAGCAGCCTGTGTCTTGACAATGGGCAATGCAGATATTTCCTCCAAACGTTAATATTTCTTGGAAGAGAACTTAGAAACTTGAAAGGGAGAAGTTTTGTGTACATGTATTATTTCCAAAGTTAATTAGCAAATGCATTTAGGTCTTTTGGCTGACCACAAAAACTATGGGCAGATAAAAAGAAGTATTCTGCCACAGTGCTCTCAAGTCAATTTGAAACTCACCCTTTTCATTCTAAATTGTTGCTTTGTATCTCCATTTTGACATCCATCGTCACTCCATTTTGACATTCATCGTGTTGATCCGCCAGAATTGTATCGTAGATCAGGGTTTGGTAAAAAGAAAAAAAAAGTCCTTTTTTGAATGCCAGGAAGGATGTTTCTGTCTTCCTCTTTATATTTTCAAGCAGTTTTAATCATTTGGAGGTCAATAACCATCAAACGCTGTTAATTTCCAACAAATTATCTAATCCAGATGGTTGAACAATTTGGATAAACACTGGACCCAATAGGATCATAAAATAAATAAGCATGAAACAGTTTAAGGTTTCAGCTCTCGGCTCACCTAACCTAGGACCTCTGCAAGCTTCCCATCTTTCCAAACAGGAAAATGTAAATATGGTAATATGTAGCACGTGTTTGCAATGGGATCAACTTTCTGCTAGCTTGCATGGTGAAAGCCCACACACATAACTGCCTCAAGGGAGGTAAACTTCATTTAGATTAATATGTTAATCATGAACCAAGCCTGGTCTTTTTTTTCCCCTCTACTCTGTTACAGCTACTCAAAAAATATGAATAAAGTAACAGGAAATAAGGTTGTTATTCAATAGAATTGGGTAGATTATTTTTACGTCTCAGGCAAGAAAATGATAAGAATGCTAGTAATTTAGGGGATATAATAATGTATAATAATGTAAACTTTTAAACTGTTTTCAATTCAGAAATGGTTCAAATTAATTCATTTGAAATATATGCATCATCTGATTTTAGTTTAGTTAATTTTTCTAGTTTAAATTTAAGTTATAAATAAATACATTTGAACATCTATACCTAACTCAGCTGAAAACTGCAGTTACTTGACTTGCTGTCTTTGTTACAGAGCACAAAAACAGGAGGAAGTGTTTTTATGTATGTTATCACAGTCAAAGTAAAATAATGTTCTTTTGTGTCATTGTACCAGACTGAGAGTATGTTCCTATTTGCACTTACGTGTTTGTGTATTTCTATGTAAACATGCATTGGGATGGGGCGCAAGTTGTGTCAAATCAAGCCACAATCTATGGGCAGGCCTTTGAATTTATTACGGTTTGAAAACATCTGTCAAGCCCTTTGTGCCCCAGTTGTTGTCCTTTAAGGAATCTGGTATCCTTTTATCTTATGGGATCACATGGCAGTTATTTTGAACAGTTAATGGTTTTCAGATGGGGAACTGGATCTTTGAAAATGCAATTTTCTGCATAACCATGGTAATAAAAAAACCCCAGCATAACAACCGAAGAAGGGAAGCCAAAAGTTGACAAGATGGTTTGATGGGATTCATTTTTTAATGGTATCCGTTGACCTGAAATCAAAGCAAAATCATTTTTACAAATATAACATATTAATATAAGAGGATTAAGAAAAAAATGTTTTAAAAACATTTTTAAACCGTATTAGAATAGCCAAAGGAAAAAAATCAGTTCTTCTTTGCTTTGCCTGCTTAAAACAAGATTCTATTTTAGGAAAAATAAAATGTGTTTAATAATTCAGCAGATTAAGGATATTTTTTAAAAAATTCCATTTCGATTGGAATGACAGAAGTTAAACATACACTCTTTCTCTTTAAAGATA
>JAEANM010005458.1:0-14520 GCA_017656035.1 Myanophis thanlyinensis
GATCCAGCATGGGTGGCTCAGGAATTCTGGGAGTTGAAGTCCATGAGTCATAAAAGAGCCAAGGTTCCCCACCCCTGCTCTAGACCATCTGAGTGATGTGGGCATCATTTTAAGCTGCTTCCACTCCTAAATTCATGGCTTTAGCTGGTATGTATGGGAATGGTCGCATACATAGGACACTTTGTTATGGAATGTATCAGGATTCAAACCTCTTCCCCTTTTATAGATATGATACTGTCAGTATGCAAGTTACTATATAAATCTCCATCTCAAATCAAGTGGGAGATGAATGGGTGTTGTCTCAGTGGTGACCGTAAGAGTCTGGATGGGGAAAAAGAAGTTGAAACTCAACCCAGGCAAAGCAGAATGACTGCTATCTCAGAAACTAATTGATTGTAATGTAACAGCAATTTAAGCTCTTGATGGGGTTGTGCTTTTCAAGAGGCAGAGTTAATGTGTCATCTCGGAGTCCTCCTGGATCTCTAGTTCCTGTTAGAGCAGGAGGTGGCAGTTGTGGCCAGAAGACCTTTGTTCACTTTTTGGCTTGTAAATCAGTCATTCTTGTTTCTAGAATTTACAGATATCGTTCCCTATGTTACTTCAGGTATAGACTATTGCAGTATGTTCTACAGGGAACTCTTTGAAAATATGGAATGGCCTGCGCTAGAAATAGATTTGTATGCTCATTATGGATGGTTACGAAGCTTATAAAAGCATGGTAATTCCAAAGAACATTTTTGGATCAAAATAGTTACTACTTCATTGTTATTGTGAGCAACATTAATAATTATAAATGTATTTTACAATTATTAGATGGGCTATTGCATTTTGTACTGTAATACTGCAGGATTTTCTTTGTTTTGAAGTCCTTATAGTCATAGTGATTTAAGTGGCATACGAGTCTTTATAAATAATATTTTAAAATTGTGGTTGAAAAATAAATATTCACAACATTCAAGTCTGAAAATATTTATTATTTTGGTGATTAAAAATGTGCTTCATTTGTACATATACACATTTTGCAGAATCGAAAGAATGATGAAACTTCTTATGAAAAAATGCTTAAACTGAGGCGGGATCTGAGTCGTGCAGTAACAATTTTAGAGATGATAAAGAGAAGAGAAAAAAGCAAGAGAGAATTGCTGCATTTAACATTGGAAATTATGGAAAAGAGGTAAAACAGTTCAGTTCTGCTTTTAAATTATTAAATAAATAGCTTATTAAATTGGCACATAGATAATATTTTATGAAATTGTAATATATTTTAATATATATCCACATTTGTACATAACTTATCCTCATAGCCACCAAATATGTGGATAAAAGAGTATTTTAGACTATTTTGGAAAAAAGAATTATTAGGTTTTGACAAGTCATGATATCTTACATTCAATCCTGTTGCCTCCAAACAGGACTGAAAATATTCCTTTCTTAAGTCCTTGCGAAGCAGTGGCAACTAGACCCTGCCTTACTGAAGTCTGGTGGTTTAGTATAAGTGTCACAGGAAGGATCCTTTGCAAATTTGAAATCAAGGCAACTTTAGCCATCTATCTGCAATTATATATGAAGTGCGCATATACATCTGCAGCAAGAATTGTTTATTCATTCTAGAGGGAGCATGATAGTTGATTAATATGTATTAAAAACAGGATCCTAGCCCTCCCCTCCCATCATTGGACTGGCATTGATCCATGGCATGTCAGAAACTGGTCTGCGCAAACAAGCAAACACCATTTATGGGAAGTACGCAGTACACAAAACTACGCCTCTTCCAGACCATGGAAAAACTTCTCCATGGAGCCGGTCCCTGGTGCCCAAAAGGTTGGGGGCTACAGTATTAAAACATCTTTAAAAATAAAATAGAATCCCTATCAGACAAAGATGCTGAGAAAGATTCTATTTAATATTTATGAAATCCATGGTAATATTGTAAATGATCAAAGTAGTCTGCTTTGCTTGAAATAATATTAAAAATCTATTACAGTTTTAAAGTTGAAAATACTGACTAAAATATTCTCACTATTATCTGAGGTGTATAAAATATTTAACACTCTAAACACTGTGGTTGTTTCAAGCTTAGAATGCTTTTGTCAAGCATTGAACGCAGCATTAGAACAATTGTGAAGTCAGAGCAGCCCTTTTTGAAAATGATATTTTTTCCGAAACTGAAAATAGATATGTTGATCTCGGGACATTTCAAATTTGAAGTCTATGGAGATTCTCATCCAAGTCATGGTTGTCAAAAAGGTTTTTCTTTGAAGATGTTTTGCTTCTCATCCAAGAAGCTTCTTCAACTCTGACTGAATAATGGAGAATGGAAGGATTTATATTCCTTGCAGACAGCTGATCATTTGTATTCTTTTGGAGAGGCATTGAGGCTATTGGCAGTTTAACAGTGCCAATCTGTGCCAATCAGGGTCATCTGAGCAGTGCAAATTGATGTGGAGTCTTCTTGGAACTGTTGAAAGGACTGTGTTATAGACTGGAGATAGATGATGTCATATCGCTCCCCCTCTTTTGAGAGAGGACTATTCAGTTTTGATACGTTGAAAATAGTCTAACCTTCCTGGGCTGTGCAATACATATTAAGGAAGATAGAGGCCTTAACATTGAAGTTTACAGAAAACCCATACACAGAGATCAATACTTACATTTTGATTCTCATCATCTACTGGAACACAAAATGGGAGTTATCACAACCCTACACCACCGAACTGAAGGCTTGCTACCAGCAAAGATGGAGAGAAAAAAGAACTAAAACACATCAAGAAAAGCTCTCAGAACATGTGGCTATCCTAAGAAGGTAGTTATCAAATTGCAGAAAAGACCCAGCAGGAGTCCTTCATAACAAAGAAGAAAACAATAAACAAAGCAATGCTGTCATTCCATACATTGCAGGAATATCTGAAAAGCTCAGGATAATACAACATATGTGCACACTTAAAACCAAACAATATACTAAGGCAGAAGCTTGTCTATCCCAAGGTTAAAACACCCAGACACCGATTGAGTAATGTGGTATATGCAGTACAATGCAATGAGAATGTTCAGATCTGTACAATGGGGAAATAAAACAACCACTTCATAAATGGATGGCACAACATAGAAGAACAAACCATCAAGTTTGTTTGACAAGTTTCAGCAGTTCATCTGCCTTTAAAAGACAAAGGCCACTCTTTTGAAGTCAGCAAAGTCCACATGTTGGACAGAGTGGACCGCTGGTTTGAAAAAGGGATCAAAGAGGCAATCTGCATCAAAATTGAAGAGCCCTCTCTCAGAGGGGGAGGGATACAACATCTATCTCCAATCTATATCCAATAAATTTGAATAAAATAAATAAATAAAAATCTACAACACAGTCTTTTAAGCAGTTCCAAGAAGACTCCAACTCCATTAGCATTACTCAGGTGATCCTGAGGACATAGATAAACATCCAAATGGCCTCAGCGACTCTAAAAGAATGCAAATGACCAGCTGTCTACAAGGAATATAAATCTTTCCATTCCCCACCATCCAGTCAGAGCTGAAGAAGCTTCTTAGATGACAATCAAAATATCCTCAAAGAAAAACAAGAAAGTCCAGTTGCCTCTTGAGAGAGAAAAAAGCACCTTTGGGATTTCAAATTTGAAAGATTTCCATGCTTACTGCAATCATCATTTCAGAGTACTCGTCCTTTCTGAGTATTTCTGTAATGGAATGTTTTCTTCTTGAGTAAGACTTGGTCTAACACTCACTTCTAGATCAGTAGTTCTCACTATGGGCAGTTTCCAGTAACTTTGAACTCCTGGATTGTCAGCAATGTCCATACTGATGGGAAATTCTAGAAATAAATTCCATGTATCTGGAAATTGCCCAAGTAAGGAAATGCTGAAGTAGGTTCTCAAGAGAATAAAGATACAAATATTAAGAATATAAGCCAGCTATAGAAGATGACCAGACTGAGCCCATGAGTGGAGTCAAACACGCAGTCAATTTGGAGTTGCTATGCCATAAGAGATTTCAAGTTTGGTCCCATGTGAATTCCATTGACTCTTATTTAACACTAATTTATCCTGGTGTTTTAGTAGATCAAATTCTTGTCTGTAGGTAGCATGGAATAAATTCATAACACTTTTGAACTCTGCACAGCTCTTGATTTCTTGTGTCTGACCTTAAGAATAGTTCTAGAAAATTCAAACTTTTTCTTTATTTTCCAGATATAAGTTGGGTGATTATAATGGAGATATCATGTCTGAAGTTATGGTACATCGACAGCCTGTGAAGCCTACCTATAGTATTCCTGTTGGAATAGTTCCTAATAGCCCTCAATTTAAACACCAGGAAAATATGGAATTGAAGGAATTTAAAATAAACAAGGTGCCTCTATCTATCCATCATTATAGATATTATTTACTTGGGGGGGAATGCTGCTTTGTAATTTTATGCTATAAATGTGCTTAAACCATGTAAAACCCAAAATAATTCTTATTAGAAATAATTCATAAAATCAACCATGATTTACATCAATTTGAAAAAGGGCTTACCTGATTCTATATTAGGAAAAATCCCCCCCTCCCTTCTCATTTTATCACAACGATGCATTTTTTTAAAATTCTTCTAAAACTTACATTTCCTAATGGTTATGATGTATACTGTTGCATAAAACTATTAATGCATTTTCTCTTCATGCAGCAAGAGAAAGCCGATGTTATACGGCCGAAGAGAAAATATGAGAAGAAGCCCAAAATTGTACCTTCATCGGCTGCTATTGCTTCTCAGCAGACAGTTCCTGCTTCACTGCCAATCTTTAATGCTAAAGATATGAATCAGTACGACTTTCCCAGCTCTGATGAAGATCCTCTTTCTCAAGTATGGCATCTACAGTTTCTTTGGTTCATTGGAAAGAAATATTCTTGCCTTCTATTTCTTACCTACTGCTTTGTTTTTAAAGATATTTTCTGGCTCTTCTGAAGCTGAGGAAGAAAATGATCCTGATGGGCCATTTGCTTTTCGTAGGAAAGCAGGCTCTCAGTATTATGCTGTAAGTTTTGAATTTCTACAGTATTATATTGTTATACTTATGCTAATTAAATTCTTGTTTTAATCCTTTTCCAATTTTTTTTTCAAAGCCTCATTTAGACCAAACTGGTGATTGGCCTTGGAATACTCCTAAAGGGGGAACGTTAGGAAACAAGCGTTATAGATATTGCTTGACCACCCTTACTAGGCCGCAAAAGTGCATTGGGTTTTCACGTAGACGTGTTGGACGTGGTGGAAGGTAGGCTTATTTATCTTATCTAAAGTCACTATAATAATACTATATTGTGTATAATATGTACACATTGAAATGTAGTTGTAACTTGTTTGTTCAGTATTCTTAATCTATATCTTTGACTTGATTATGATCTTCGCCCTTCTTTTATAAAAAGCTTTATTGTGACTTGGCTTTTTTTCTTTTTCCCCTTGAATCTATGATTTTTAGAGGCTAGCATTAATCATATTTTGCATGTCATTGCACTCTGTAAGTTACCTGAAAATAATGGGAAGATCCTGAAAACTTGTGATATAGTAATTCATGAGTATGGTAATTTAGGTATGATGGTTCATCCTTCTTGAGAATAGGTTCTTCCCTGTAGATCTGTTCAACTTCTGCTTAAAGGTGTACATGCATTGGGTCTTCTAAGATCGTCTTTGTTTATGTACACAACCAAATGACTATAGGTCGGCTTCGAAGCAGTTTGATTTCTCCCTAGTAGGTTGATATAGAATCCAGGATTGGGTTTCCTCCCACTCATGCTGATTGGCTGAGTCTGAAAAAGGTGAGCTGAGACCTCGCCCCATGTGACTGCCTTGGTCCCAGCTTTTTACTCAGCCATGCTTGTGAGCGGCTGGAAATCCTTCTCCTGCAATTTTTTATCAATCAGATAGGACTAGCAGATAGGTTAGCATCCCTTTTTAAAAATCATTGGAGACCAGGGAATTCGAACAAGGTCACCTTTCTGTACATTTATTCAGCAGAAGACCTGTGGACTGAAGATCATCACAAACAAGGTATTGTGAAAGCACGCGCGGCCCCAGACGGCCCCAGGCCACGGGGAGGGAAATCCCTGGCTCCATTGGCATCCACGCGACTGGAGGAAGGGGGGGATTTCCCGACCTGAAGACGACTACCGAGCTACCGGGGGGGGGGCAAAGATTGGTTTGATTGGGATCGCCCTCCCTGGGGTTCCTACAATATTTAGCCTGGGGTTCCCCTGTGCTGCAAGCGTCCTTCCAAACCTCAGCGGAGACAGGTGAAGCCATCCGTTGAGATCGGGAAGTCAGCGGCGCACCGGAAGCGCAGAGAAAGATTGCACGCTGTCCCGGAGCCTCAGCGGAGGCATTTTTTAACCAATTCCGGGTCAGCCCCCCCCCCCCCATGATCAGCGCAGAGAGCCGGCTTCATGCCAGAATAGCTCGATCAGCGGCGTCTTCCTGGAGCCCCAGAGAGGCGCTTTGCAGCACCGGAAGCATCCGTCAATCAGCAGCCTCGGGTAGAAGTACTCAGTCCATCAGCAGCGTCATTCGCGATCGATCACGAGGCGACCTCATGGATTTGCCCTCCCCCTTCTTTCCAATTCACTGAGGGACACCGGAAGAATGCGCCGGCAGCGTGCGTGCGGGAAGAGGCACCATCTTTACCCTTTGTAAAATCTCCACCCATAGCAAAGGATTGGAGAGCTATCCCTCCACTGGCCGAACCCCGGGTGAACAAGGATCCACAAGGGATTGTAGGCACATAGGAGAGCAACAACAGAAAGGCACAAATCCAAGGATAGAAGAGAAAGGGTTTTCAAGCCCCTACAGGGACAGTGCACCCAAGCGCTTCAGATACCCCCCCCAACGATTCCCCCCCCCCCCCCCCGTGGTCAGAACTTTGTTGGCAACCAGCAGGACTGGGGAAGGACTATTCATTCCACAATTTTCTTGCAACCATAGTAGTAGAAATCACTACAGGATACTGGGGCGGGACAGATCTGCACCTGAGGCCTGGCTGTAACCCCAGTAGGGTTGTAGGCTGTAACCCCAGTAACTGGCCGTACCTCCCCTTGGGAGGGTTTCCAGCATCAATACTACATTGGGACTGCTCACTAATCCCATATCATGGAGAGTATGGAGTCTATCGGGGGATCCAGCGGAGATTCTGCCTCCCAACCATTCCTCCGGGGGCGGAAGGCCACTGCTAAGAGGAAGCATGTCTCCTCAAGTGAAACAGATTCCACAATTAGATCCAAGACCCCCCGATGTGTCTCGAGGGTGGAAGAACGGGACGCAGCCCGACGCCAGAGGGCCATCGAAAGGCACGTGGTCAAGGTGACCAGGGCTGTTACCGGAACAGAAGTGCCACAGCCGTTTGACACGTTGGCCCCGCCCAATCAGACTTCGGAACCGGAACAGGACACCTCGCAGCGCGGAGAGCTTTCCCCCGAAGAATTGGCCAATCACACAGATCCAACTCCCAACAGCGGCTGAGAGGTCATCCCAGGGTGAGGCTCTGACATGGGAACCTCTATTGGCGCAGCTTAGTCTCCTTATCAACGAGGGCTTGCGACAACACCCGGTGGACGCCGGGAACTTGAGGGACATCGTGGATCTTAACTGCACATCATCCCGCGACCAGGCCTGGCAGGAAGACACTTCCCTGTCAGACTCAGAACGTAGCATGTGTCTATATTCAGAGGAGGAACGATTCCTGTCCACGGATGAGAAGGAGCAGCCAGAACCTTCTATCTCCAGTGGACTGTTTCGCCCGGCTTTATTCCGCATGTTGCTTAACAGGGCCAAATCAACCACGCGTCTGGGGAAACCGAGCACTACGGACAAGGCCCCGCCCGTTCCAGCACAGGATGAGGCCCAATTACTATTCGAAGAACAGGAAACTAAGGTGGAGGAAATACCTGCGCCAAAACTCTTCAAGGACGCCGTGCATCATCAATGGCTTACCCCTGCCAGTGCACAGGCACCTCATACCAACAAGAGGAGATTTTATACCTTAGCAGAGGAATTCGATAAATCCCTGGACTTACGACAATCGACGAGCCAGTGGCCGCACTTTCGTTTCCCAATGTGGTCCTAACCAACATGGAAGACACCCTCCGCAGAGAGGACAAGAAGCAGGAACAAGCCCTACGCAAGAGTCATCAGGCAGCAGCTTGGGCAATACGGGCAGCCTCAGCGACATCATTCTTCACCCCCGCCTCCATCTTTTGGATGCGACAACACCAGTCTTGTCTCCTGGCAACAGACATACGTGCTATACAAGATGTCAATAAGATCATTACCATGGCCGAATTCATGGCGGACGCATCTCTGAATGCAGCAAAGTTCGCGGCATGGTCCATCGGGGCCACAGTCATGGCATGCAGGCTCCTTTGGCTCCGCGCCTGGCAGACCAACGTCAAACACAAAGTCAGGCTTTCAGCCACTCCCTTTAAAGGGGACAAACTATTTAGGGAGGCACTAGATCCCGTCCTAGTAACCACAAAAGATGGGAAGAAACGTCTCTCCTCGAGTTCACGGGCATCTGATCATCAGCCTAAACAGTATTTTCGATGGCCCACCTTCCGAAGTTTGGAGGTGCAATCCACATTCTATCAGAGAACATATCTGCAGACTCAGGATAGGCAGAACTTTCAAAGTTTCAAAGGTAAGCAGTCGTTCTGCGCCAAGAAGCCCTTTCGTGGAGGAAACTCCCAAATTCCTAGGCACAGAAATTGACAACTCAAGGTCTCCCCCCATTGGTGGTCGACTGGCCGCATTCTCTGACCAATGGGAGGAAACCACATCCGACGGTTGGGTCCGCAACATACGCAGCGGGCTATCCCTAGAATTCTTCACCATTCCCCCAGTACACTTTTTGCATTGCCCGGAACCAAGAGACCCCGCAAAGAGGGGATTCATGACTCAAGCCATACACCACCTGCTCGACATCTGAGCAATAGAACCGGTGCCAGAGGCATATCGAGGATGAGGATTCTATTCGATTCTCTTCATCATTCCCAAGTCTTCGGGGGGTTGGAGAGCCATACTGAACCTCAAACGACTAAACAAACATCTGGTGTACTGTCGCTTCAAGATGCATACACTGCGCAGTATCCTGGCTTCCGTCAGACGCGGGGACCCACTCTCATCAATAGACCTCACGGAGGCATATCTGCACATCCCCATCAATCAGGCACACCGCAAATATCTGTTTCTATTACCAGGATCAACATTACCAGTACCGAGCCCTACCATTCGGCCTTTCATCAGCACCGAGAGTCTTTACAAAGATCATGGCGGCGATCACAGCCCACCTTTGAATTTTGCCCATCAGAGTCCAATGCTACCTGGACGATGTACTAATTCAGTCCAGCTCCAAGAGAACGGCGTTTCAGGACCTGTCCACGATGATTCACACCCTGCAGGATTACGGATTCTCGATCAATTCCAGGAAGAGTCACCTCATCCCGACAACCAGGTTACTGCAACTAGGGGTGGTAATCGATACACAGGAAGCAACGGTCTTCTTATCGCCGGAACGACAAGCGAGCCTCAGGGCACTGGCAGGCTACATACAGAAGGAGAGGAAGATTCCCCTGGCCATACTGTCATGCCTCCTGGGGAAGATGGTTTCATGCATAGACATCATTCCGTGGGCCCAGCTACACTTCAGGCCATTACAGTGGCTCCTGTAGCCATTTCAATGAAACTGCTGCAGCCCTCCCATCGCAGGTTAAGTCTATCCCGAGAGATTCGCAGATCCCTGGGCTGGTGGAGGTCTACAGTGATCAAGAAGGGTTGCCTGTTTCAGGAGCCGAACAGGGTGGCAATAACCACGGACGCCAGCCTATCCGGTTGGGCCCATATGGATCATCTCTTGATGCAGGGACGCTGGTCACCGGCAGAGAGAACAGCCAGCATCAACTGGCTAGAGCTGCGAGCGGTGCACCTTGCTCTACACATGTTTCACAACTCAGTAACGAGGAAGCATGTCCTCATATGGACCGACAATATGACCACCAAGGCCCACATCAATTGACAGGAGGGCACAAGGTCATCATCTCTGATGCAGGAAGCCCAATTACTAGGGAGTTGGGCGGAGCAGCACATATTATCCATCCGGGCCAAACATATCACCAGCGTAGCCAACACAAGGGCGGACTGGTTGAGCAGAGTAGAAGTGGACCAAGCAGAGTGGAGACTCCACCCGAGATAGTTTCAGCAGATAGTGGAACGGTATGGCCGACCAGAGGCGGACCTCTTTGCAACAGCCGACAACACGCATTCACCCTACTTCTTCTCCAGATTCAGGACTCAGGGGTCATTGGGGATAAACGCCCTGTGCTGTCAATGGCCCTAAGGGGTCTTTTATGCCTTTCCCCCACTTCCTTTCATTCCACATGTAATCCGGAAGATGCTGGAGGAACAAGCCAAACTGATCCTCATAGCCCCCTATTGGCTGCGCAGAGCTTGGTTCGCCAACCTCCTGGACCTATCGGTGGCTCCACACTGGACCATCCCGCACACAGCGGACTCACTTTCGCAAGGGGAGTTACTCCACCCTGATCCTCAATGGTTACGACTAACTGCGTGGAGATTGAGCGGCAGAAACTGAGTCGTAATCAGCTAGTGTCTAGCGTAATTGACACCATTCAGGCGGCTAGAAGAGATTCCATGAACAGGATCTTCCAGGCGACCTGGAAGGCGTTCTGCAACTGGTGTACCGGGACCGGAGAGGACCCGATTTTGGCCTCGGTCCCATGGGTCCTTGAATTCTTACAGAGGGGACTCGATATGGGATTGGCGCCCAACACGCTCAGGTGACAAGCAGCAACGCTATCCTCAGTATTATCAGAGGGAACATCCACCTTATCGCAACACCCGTACATACGACAGTTCCTGAGAGGAGCCACAAACCTGAGACCACCAACAATACACAGGTACCCTACATGGGACCTCACTAAGGTCTTGCAGTCCCTAACCAAACCGCCATATGAACCCTTACGATCAGCACCTTTACGATGTCTGACAATGAAGACGGTTTTCTTGGTAGCCATCACATCGGCTAGGCAGGTCTCGAAGTTAGCAGTACTGTCTATCAGACCCGACTTATGCATCTTCCATCCACACACGGTAATATCAGGCCGGATCTGGCCTTCATCCCCAAGATCAATTCTTGGTTTCACAGGGCGCAGGAACTGATACTGCTGGACTTCTGCCCCAAACCAGCCCACCCTCAGGAGAGAAGCTGGCACACGCTTGACGTAAGACGAGCCCTGCGAGTGTACATCAAGAGGACCAAACAGTTTCGGAGGTCTGAGGCGCTATTTGTCTCCTTTCATTCATCAAGCATGGGAAGCAAGATATCACCGGCGACAATCAGCGGGTGGCTCCATGCTTGCATCACCGTGGCATATAGCATGGCCAGACTAGCGATCCCAACACGCCTAACAGCACATTCCACAAGAAGCACCGCCACAATGGCAGCATGGGCGACATGTGCATCCATCGAGGAGATCTGTCGAGCGGCCACATGGTCATCTCCCTCAGCCTTCGTGAGACACTACAAGATCGACGTGTTTGCCTCGGCGGAAGCATCCTTCAGGAGAAGGGTACTCCAGAGGGTACATCACCAGGAGGACAGGGCGCAGAATAGTGCCCACCCTTAGGGACATCGAGCTTTGGTATGTCCCAATCCTGGATTCTATATCAACCTACTAGGGAGAAGGAGCGTTGGACTTACCTGATACGTTCCTTCTCGTAGGGTTGATATAGAATCCAGCCCCACTCTAGTTATTATTGTCATTATTGTCATTTTTAGCGACACATATACCGTTATAGTCACGCTTATTTTCTTTAGTATTCTTATTACAGTAGAATTTAGTCTAGTTCTTAGAAGGTAGCAGCAATAGGCATAAATTTATCAAGCAGGCAGGAGAAGGATTTTGTCTGTATCGTGTCTTCGTGAAAGCTGGGGCCAAGGCGGTCGCATGGGGCGAGGTCTCAGCTCACCTTTTTCAGACTCAGCCAATCAGCGTGAGGGGGAGGAAACCCAATCCTGGATTCTATATCAACCCTACGAGAAGGAGCGTATCAGGTAAGTCCAACGCTCCTTCTCATCAAATGATTTTCATGGGTATAACTTTTTCTGTAAGCTGTATAAAAATCCACATTAAATTACATTAGTAGTTTTTAACTATAGAGATTCTGTGGCAAAATAGTAATTAATCATATCTTGTCTGGATTCTTTTGTCAAGAGATCTATAACTATATTGATTTTAGTATGTAATAAGTTATTTTTTTTAATATTATCCAGCTAATCTGGAACCTTCAGCAGTGCTTCATAAAAATTAGGTGTAAAAGAATTTTAAATTGCTACTACTGCAGATGCACCAAACCTTGGAAAGAAGTATATTTTAGTATTTCTAGCCTAGTATTGTTCATATCTCGCAATGAAAACTCCTTGACAAATCTCCATAATTTACTTTCCTGTCATCACATTCAAAATTGCCTCAACTTGGACGCTTGTAAGACAAATCCATCATTTGTGCATAGCAATCTAATTTCTAAAGTATTTTTAAGTACAGATAGACCTCGACTTATGATCACAATTGAACCCAAAATCCCTGTTACTGAGACAGTTATATGAATATTTTACAACCTTTCTTGCCACAGTTAAGTGAATTGCTGCACTTGTTGAGTTAGTTGTTAAGTGAATCTGACTTCCACATTTACTCTGCTTGTCAGAAGGTTATAAAAGGTAATATCATGACTCTGACAACACTACAACCATCACAATATAAGCCAGTTGCCAAGCATCTAAATTTTATTTACAAGACCATGGGATGCTGCAGTGATTGCAAGGGTTAAAACTGCCAGAAGATACTTTTTTTCAGTGCTATTGTAGCTTTGAATCATCACTAAATGAATGGTTTAAGTCAAAGACTTTTTGTATTTATATGTACTGTACTTTTTAAAGGCTGGATTATTTTTCTAGATCTAAAAAGATGAGCGTTCAATTTGAATCTTAATTCAAATTGCATTTGGCAAAATATTTGTTCTCTAATTATCTTTCCTTTTGTCTTTTGTCCCCTGCAGCCCTTTGGGCCCTGCAGTTACAGGTTGAGATTATTAGGCCTAATTATCATAGGTTTTAAATTTGTGATCCTCAAATTATAAAATATTAACCTTCTCAATAAGTATCACTTCGTTTTTAAAGAAAGAAAGAAAATCGTGTAAATTTGGCATGCAAGTGAGCAATGAAAGTACTTCTAGTATTCTGGTATCCATTTTTAATAATGACATCTATCCAGGCAATTCTTTGGTTTTGCTAATTTATCCTAAGATACAGTCGACCACTTATATGCTAATACCCATTTATAGTGGTTTGACATTTGGTTCAAATAAACAAATATTGTCCTGCTTCATTTCATGTAGGAAATTAGCATTCATGTAAGCAGATTAAATTTTTCAACCTGAGGCTCTTGGTTAAAGTGGCTTATGATCATTTTTCACACCTATAACTGCATCTCCTTGGTCATGTGATCAAAATTTGGACACATTGCAACTGGTATGTGTTTATAACAGTTGGGGGGGGCAGAGTCATAGGATCACTTTGCAACATTGTGACAAGCAAAGTCAATAGGGAAGCAAGATTTACTTAAACAACTACAGTGATTCACTTAACTGTGGCACAAAATGGGGCAAAACTCAGTTAACTGTCTTGACTAGCAAAAGAAGTTTGGGCACAATTGTGCTTGAAATCAAAGACTGCCTGTATGTAGCTCTTAAATAGGGCCGAACATGTTTTAAAATGATTTGGAAGAACAGTTTTTTACCTTATAAAATAAAATAAAATCTCTTTACCATACCTTAAAAAAGCCAAGGTTTTTTTCAGGTTTCCCCATAAGCTTATTAGTAATTCCCATTAAGTAAATTCATTTTAATTAGTCAATCCCTTAAGTACTACCAGCATCCCATTTCAAGCTAAAGTGGAAGCATGAAAAAAAATATGATGCCTTAAGTAGATGGTCAATAGAGGGTTTTCATGGGGTCCAAATAATTTTCAAATTGTACATAACCCTGTTATAAATCTTTTTTCCAATGGGTGGAACAACCAGGCTTGAAAAAAAAGTTCACACAGAATTTCCCTGCTGTTTTTCCTAACGTTTTTAAAATAATTTTTTGATGAAAAGTGTCTATGGAGATTCTCAGTCATCCAGGTTATGGTTGTTCCAAAGGTGCTTTTTCAGGTGGCAACTGGACTTTCTGGTTTTTCTTTGAAGACGTTTTGCCTCTCATCCAAGAAGCTTCTTCAGCTCTGGTTTTGGATGAAGAGATAGATATAATGCTTTGGTTTGTATGGAATTAAAAATAGTCTTCTTTCCATTTTTAGAGTGCTCCTGGACCGAGCATATTCAAAGAACAATAGTGCATTTTGCCAGCTGGATTCAGAAACACCTTCTTCACAACTACACTCTTCAGTCAATCAAATTGCCAATACCTCAGAAACAAATACCT
>JAEANM010005459.1:0-19598 GCA_017656035.1 Myanophis thanlyinensis
TAATAAAATAAATAAATAAATAATAAATAAATAAAAGCCAGATTAACTCAGACTCAATAGACAAAGCATGGATAGTTGGCTGATTTTTCTATCCCATTTTAGTGACTGGCTGGAGACTATTATTTTTTTTAAAAAGGAAAGTTGTGTGTGGTGTGTGTGTGTGCATGTTTAAATCTGCTTTATTTTTCTGTTCTATCAATCTTTACTTTCTTTTCCCTCTCTCTCTGTTTGCTCCTGGCTGGCTACTTGATTCTTCTCATCTTCTTCCAAATTTCTACTCCATGTGAGGGAAAATGTTAGAATCTTTACTTCATACCATCTCTGAGGGAAGGAAACATCTTCTTTCCCATTTTCTCAGCTGTTGTCTCCTGTGCTGTTGTCTCTTATCATCAGGGCAACAATCTTTAAATCTGTCTCTTTATCATCTGTTTTTTGGGGTCTCTTTATTCAAAATTTTCTTCATGAGGTCACTGGCTGCAGAGCAATTGGATTACCACTGTACCTTCCCAGCTCATCTCCCCTTCAAAACCTCTTTTAATTGGCAATTGGGTCATCTTGATGAAGCAGGAGGCTAAGGAAAGGAGGAAAGAGTGCTTGGATTTTACCTATCAACTTTTTTTTTACTTTATCCATTTGGCATTAATGACTTCCACCCATTCACTGTTCTCTGACTCTGCCAACATTTGCTACTATTACTTTGCAGTTCTTTCAGAAATACATCTCCACATCAATTGTGCCAGATTGCAGGTAATTCCCCACCACCTTTCTTTTTCTTGTATTCTCCAAGGGTTCTTTTTTTTTCCATTCTGGTTTTATACATTCCTTTTGCATTCAACACCAAATAGCCATAGAGACTTTCTGGAAAATATGTAGATTTTGTATAATATTGACCCTGCCTGCCACTGCTTGTGAAGTGTAATTCCCATCTGCTGGCATTTGGAGTTAGAGTCCAGGGCAAGTCAGGAAGAGACATAGAGCGAGTGCTGCTGCTTTCCACTCTGAATGATATACAACCATTGCTTAAAAAGGACATAACTCTATTTCCCATATTGTTGGAACCCGGAGGAACAAGAAAAAGAGAGTAGAGCCACTAGCAAGGAACTAGTGAATATTATTTGGAATTCAAAACCATACTAACTCAGAGGTTTGAGCTTAAGAGCTAAAATAAAATATGATAAAATAATGTTCTGCATTATTAGTTAGTTCTCATTATACGGGAGTTTTCATTTTGTTTTTAAGTTTAAGAAAAGACTGATCCTATAGTGGCAACCTCTATAAGCTCTCACTCATAATTTTACAATGACAGTACTGTTATTAACAGCTGTATTCTAATATTTTACTTTTTAATATGTACTATAACTGATAGATGAAACAGAATACATATAAATATATACTTGTTGGGCAGGCGAAGAATATTAGAGTGATTTTTTTCAGGAATTGGGAGGACCTAGAAGGGGTTCAAACATCCTGGATTAGACTTCAAATGCCCAAATTGAATTGAGTTTGAATTAGAGTTCAAATGCCCAAAATGTCTTTCCTGTGCTTGAGCTCAGCTGTAGAAATGCAACCTGTTTTCCTTTCCATCTCTTGGCAATGTATCTTCCTAGTGAAGAGTTTCATGTCAATTAGCTCTCTGCATCCACCAGCACCTGCAAAGATGGTTGGCCTGTGATTGGAATATGAATGCCAGCCAAATAGTAAATCCCTTAAAGAGGTACAGAAGAAAAACATTCTTTCCTCCAATTAAGTTGAAATCACTGCCTGACTCGCCCTGGACTGTTACTTGCACTAAGTCCAAATGCCACCACTCCAACAGATGGGAATTGCAAGCAGTGGCAGGCGGGACTAATATTATACAAAACCTACATATTTGCCAGAAAATTTCTATCTTTATTTGGTGTTGAATCTAAAGGGAATGTATTGTGTAGAAAGCTGCAATAGGCAAAGAACCGACCAGCATAGATGTAACAGCATATATTGACTTAACTGAACTAACTGAACAACAGGCAATCCCTGTAATCTATACTCTTAACCCATAGGGCTTCAACCAATCATATTACTAGGAAAGAACTGCCCAAATATGAATGTTCTAAGTTTCCTTCCAAAACAGTTGAAGTTAATAGTTAGGGTCATCTGAAGATTAGTTTCACTTTAGCAGGGCTTAACACAGCTATATATATTCAATACATAAAACCCCTCTCCTCTAGGATAGTTCTTCCGCTCAGTCTACTCAATATTCATAATTTTTAAAAATAAGTTGGGGGTCTACAGATACTGGTCGACTGCAGTAATGTTACTGGAGAGTCTTGTTTAAGTAGAGTATTGTCCATCTCCAATTGGACAGAGTCTGGATGGCTGTTTTGGTTGCCCATGAGTATCAGTGGCTCTACAGCCTTTGGTACCCCCATTTTTCTGGAGGTGGCCTTGGGTGGTTTAGGCAAACTCAAAGGAAAATAATTCTCTAGTGGGTCTGATAAAGTCTTGGGATCTCATCCAGAACTGGCCTGGCCTGCTGCGCCATAACTGATCAGTGTGGCATCTGATTGTATGATCATTCCCCACAGAAACCTTGTATGACAATGGGCTTGTTACCTTAATTATCCTAACTGCCACCCAAGGTGCCCCACTCCCATAGTTCCAAGCTAGACCAATTCATCTGGCTGTAAATTCCTGAGGAAGTTTGTTGAAGCCATTTTTGCCGCTACTCTGTCTGGGTGAAGTCAGTTGATCTTCATTGTGAGCCAGCAGCCCCACCTCAGGTCTGCTGGGCTGGGACCTGTTGCTGTATTGGGAGTTGTGTGTTGACACAGGAGGAAGTTTGCCAGGCGGTGATTCCAGTCCCCATTCATCATCTGCTTGAGCACCTTCTTTGTGGTCCTGACCATTTATTTGATCTGACCATTGGTCACAAGTGGAATGGTGCAGATGTTTTGTGCCAAATCATGTTGACATTGGGGAATGACTGAAACTCTTCTGCCGTGAATTATGCTCCATTGTTGGACACAATTATATCTGGCTGACTCTGTGTGGTGATCAGCCAGTGCAACTCTCAGATGGTCATTGTCATCAATGAGACCAGTACTACTTCCAACTACTTGGAATAACTGTCCATTACTATCAGGAACACCTGGCCCTGGAAGGGCCCGCAAAGTCAATGTGCATGCAAGACACACTGGTGGTCTCCCAGCAGTGGCATCTCTGGCCAGGTTTCTTGGCAGACCTGGCAACACCTTACTTGATTCTTTACATCTTTGTCCAGGCTTGGCCACCACAAGTAGCTCCTGGCTAGAGCCTTCATCTGAACTTGGGTGCCCTCATGTAGGGAATCCAGCACCTTGTGGTGAAGACTGGGTGGAATGATGATCCTGTTGCCCCACATCATACATTCTTTGTGGACCAACAGTTCATTTTTCTGCAAAGCATAATGTTGGAACTTGGTGCCTGGCTAGGCCTCTGGCTACTCCCTTGACACCCAGTTGAGAATGCAGCTAAGCATTCTGTCTTTGGTAGTTTGGGCTGCAATTTTCCTTGCATGTAGGGGTGCTTCAGGCATGTCCTCAATCACCAGAATACAACAATCTGGGGCCAGATCCAGCTCAGTCTATGGTAGAGGCAGTTGGCTTAGAGTGTCTGCATAGACCATTTCCTTGCCCAGCTTGTGAACTAGCCAGTATGAGTATGCAGCCATGAAAATGGACCATCATAGCATTTGTAATAAAAGGATCTGTGGTGTCTGTTTGTCAGCTGTGAAGAGACCAAGCAGGGGTTTGTGGTCTGAAAAGATGGTGAAGGTTCATCCATATAAAAAGTCGTGGAAGTTCTTAATGCCAGCCACTATGGCAAGGGCTTCTTTGTCTATTTGGGCATAGTTCCTTTTAGCTGGTGATAATGTTCTGGAATAATATGTGATGGGGGCCTCTCTACCATCTGGCATCCTGTAGTTTAGTACTGCCCCAATGCCATATGGCAAAGCATCACAGACTAGTGTTACTGGTAAGGTTTCATTCAAATGAGCTAGGATGGAGTCCGAGGAGATAAATGATTTTACCACCTTGAATGCTTTGTCTTGAGTACTCAACCAGACCAGGGTGCTTGTTTGTCCAGTAGGTGATGTAGCAGTTCTGCCAGGGCAGCCTTATGTGGTAAGAAGCAGTGGTAAAAATTGAGCATGCCCAGGAATGCTTGTAGCTCCCCCTTGGATTTTGGACTGGGGGCTTGCTGAATTACCTTTAGCTTTGCTTCTGATGGGTAGGTTCTGGCAGCATCAATACAGAAACTCAGGAATTCTGTAGAGGCCATGCTGATCTGGCACTTTTCCGTCTTAAGTTTTAAGCCTGGTCTTACAGAAACATTGGAGTACTGCACAGAGACGTTCTGCCAGGAGTGCTGCTGATTACCCTGCAATCAGGACATCATCAGTACAGACAGATGCTGGGAATGATTTTCAGTGTTCTTTCTATAATACTTTGGAAAAACTTTAGTGTTACACTTATTTCAAACTGCAAGTGGCACATTCGGAAGTGGCACACAAGCACTTCTGTGTGTGAGTATTGTTTGTGTTTCTGGGGTAGCATCATCTATTGGTAGCTGCTGATAGGCCTGGGCGAGGTCTAGCTTAGTGAAGATTTGGCTTCCCTGGAGCAAGGCGAGGATGTGGCTTACCACTGGTACAGGGTAAGCATGCTGCTGTAATGCCTTATTTATGGTGCACTTGTAGTCTGCGCAAATGCGAATGTCCCCATTAAGCTTAACTGGGATCGCTATAGGAGTCTCCCAATGGCTACAGTCCATGGGTTGGAGCACTCCCTGTGTTCTGTCCTAGGCCTCTCAAGACAAATAGCAGACTTCGCTTTCCACTGTTTATTTTATAAACAAAACCAGGCTGATATTGGAACAAGGCCAGAAGATAACTTAAAATTACACTCGGCCATCATGAAGGCAGAAACAGAACTTCCTGAAGCACTATGAACTAATTGTTCTCTGCAAGACTCTCCTCCCCTTCACTCCTCTTTTTAATCCCCCTGGGAGGGGCCAAATCACCAACCACCTGTGCTATGCCTTCCAAGACAGCCCTGATTCCTGAGCTGCTCTATTCTCCTAGCAGCTCTGCACATGCACACATCAGGGACAGTTTCCATCTGTTCTGCTTCACTGGTCTCTGACTCAGAAGGCAGCTGATGACTGACAGGCATCCCTGGCCTCAGCTCTGTCTCTGAACATTCATCAGAGCCTTCCCTAGACTTCAGGAGAGGTTCATGTTGTTCCTCACTGTCAGAGTCTGCCAACAGCTCCACTGGCCACTAGCGGGCCATAACACCCTGCTGTACCAGCTTATCTAGTTTTGCATCAATTTTAGGCTTCAATGCAAAAGTAACCCTGCACAGTTTTAATTGGATTGGAGTTACTTCTGGATCAAGGTTGAGTGCAATGGGCACCCCTTTGTATTGTCTCAGTTCAGTGCTGTATATGTCAGCATATTGTTGGCATACCACTTCTAGATTGGCTATTTGGGTTCAATGGATTCCCATTATCCTGATGCCCAGGGCTTCAAACCAGTCTAGTCCTATGAGGCTGCTGCACTGCCTTTTTATGACCACTATGCTGAAGGAACCCTCAAACTCTCTGAATTGTACTCTAATGGTAGCTTCACCCCTTATGGGAACATGTCAATTATGGAAGTCCGTTAGCACTAAACTCAATGATTTAAGCAGGATTTGCTGTCAGCTACATTTGCAAAATGTTGAAAGTTGTGGAGGAGATCATAGATAGGGCTGCTCCAATATCTAGCTTCATGGAGCATGGGACCCCTTGAAGTATTAGTTGGAGCCTTATCTTTTCTTTGATGAGCATTGGGCCCCTGTGCTTTCGATGCTATGCCTTTGTGAACAGTATGGAACTCTGTTCTGTCCTGGGGGTGTTTTCCCATTATGCTGCTGTGTTGCAGGTTTCATTGTCTGCTGATGACCTCTGCAAACTCTAGCAATGATCCCTTGCTTTTCACAGCACAGCATACTGTTGTGCAGAATCTGCATTCTGCTCTTTCATGCTGTTCCCCACAGCTTGTGCAGCTCTGTGGGGGAGCTGCTTGCTTTGTGGAGCATGGCCTTCTGGATGGCTCTCTCCATACATGATCAATTTCTTTGATCTCACTGACCTTTTCTGAGCCTTCTGCGGTTTCTTGGTGGATCACTGGAGGACTGTTGGATGTTTTTAGTGGCCGGAGAGTCTTCATGGCCCCTCTGGTAGCTTCATCTGCCATGACTTTCTTTATTGCATTTTGGAAAGTCAGTTTCTCCATGGTGAATAGGCACAGCTGTAATTCTTTATTACGCAGGCTGCAAACAATTCTGTTTCTGAGACCATCTTCCATGTCAGGGAACTCACATTAGTGCGAAACTTGGCAAAGGGTTGCCACAAAGTCTGCTGTAGATTCCCTGGATCTCTGTTCACATTGCTCAAATGCATGGTGCTGGATGATGATTGAGAATTTAGGCTCAAAGTGTTTGCTTAACTTTTTCTTGAGGTCTGCATAGGCCACTGTGTCTATGCCTGTTGATGCTATCAAATTTTCAGCAATATCAAACATGGCTTGTCCACAGACACATAGTAGGGTTACCACTTTCAGGCAATCATCCGTGACCTGGTTATCCTGAAAATAGTTGTCTACTCAGGAGACATATGAGAGAGTAATATTGAACTCGTTGAGCCTTCCCAGTTTAGCCATTTTGAGAAGGCCTCTGTGGTTGCTGGTTAATGCCTGTACTGTTGCAGTTGAAGCTGGGTTTCACTTAGGAATCCTGGGATGGATTCCTAGGTACGTCTATGCCTCCAGTGTGTCTTACTAGCAGGCAGGATAGGTTCCACCAGGAATGTCTTACCTGGTCTTATACCCAGTGCTTTCAGTCTCTCAATTAGAAGCAGTCCTCTCCTCTGCAGAATCCCACTTCATTGCCACTATTGTGTAGTGGGCTGCAGTAAACAAAAAACACACCAGCATAGATGTAACATTTATTGACTTAATAGGAAATCCCTGTAATTTATACTCTGAGCCCACAGGCCTTCAACCCATCATAATATTAGAAAAGAACCGCCCAAATATGAATATTCTAAGTTTCCCTCCAAAACAGTTGAAGTTAATAGTTAGGATCATCCAAAGGTTAGTTTCACTTTAGCAGGGCTTAACACAACTATATATATTCACTACACAACAGAATGTATAAAATCAGAATGGGAGAAAAAAAAACCTTAAAGAATAGAAGAAAAAGAAAGGTGGTAGTGAATTACCTGCATTCTAATACAATTAATGTGGAGCTGTACTTCTGAAAGAACTCCAGAGTAATAGTAACAAATGTTTGCAGAGGTGGGGAAAGTTACACATAAGAGAACAGGGAATGGATGGAAAAAGTCAGTAATTGCCAAATGGAAAAAATATTACAAGTAAAATCAAAAGTTTAAGCTTGGAATTAATTTTTAATTCAATGGAAACCTCTTTTTCTATATCTTCAATAATTGTCGGTATTCTAGACATTGCTGAAATACTAGGATACAGAAAAGAGTGAGGTGGCTTGGAAAGCAGTCTCTAGATTAGAGATATGCATAGGATAGTGCTTCAGATAATGGTTTTTGGTTGCACTTGTGATAACTGGAGAAATTGTCTCAAAACTGGTCCCTATTATCCCTCTTCTCCATAGCATTATCATAGAATAACTAAGAGTAGTAATTCAGGCCACATAATTTATCCTTCTATATAAGGGAAATGCATATTGTGTATGAAGAGAAAAAGATAGTGGCAAAGAATGTAGTCAAAGAAAGCTAAGAATGGACCAGAGGTTAAACAGCAAAAGAAAAATGGAAAGCAATGGAAAGATTATAAATTTTAAAATAGAAGGTGGTAAATAGCGCTAAACAATAAGTTTTTAGCAAAACAAATGGAATTAAAAATAAAATGTGATGAAATTATTTGGGGGGGGAAGAAACATGGTAAAATGAGCATTTCAGAGTATTGCATGGAAGTAGCATTAATATATAGAAGCTGGAATATATATGAATTATATATATATGTTGGGTATCTAAATGGAAATATGATGAAAAGAAAAAGATAAATGCAGGGAAATTTTTAAAAATATAATAAGGCAACATGTGTAGATGATGTAACTGAAAAAATATTAAAATATAGACATGACTTGTTAATGGAACATCTATTTGACTTGCTTAATACATGTACAAGTTTTCTTTTTGTGTCTAACATATGAAAGAACTCTCAGCATTCTACTATACACAGGAAAAGTAACAAGAGTTACTTAAATTGTTTGTTAAGTGTTTCCTGTGAAATTATTTCTGGAATAATTCTGATCAAAATGTACAAGATGTGACACTGAGCAAAATTGTACTTGCTGCCAGGGCAGGCCTTTGACAAATTCATGAATGTGGGAGAATTTATTGTTGTGGATTGAAATATCGTTCAATAAAAGTTGTATATAAATAATGTAAAACATATTTCTCGGCCTTTCTGGCTGAGCAAATGTATACTTGTGTAGGATAAGATAATAAAGATAAAGAATGGATGGAGAAGATTTTAAGTTAATGTATACAAATGGTTGTTGAAAGATAGTGGGTAGTATATTTTTTATTGTGAGGCAGGAATAACAAAAGAAATAGAAACCTTTATGCATAGATTCAGTGCATGTTTCTATTTATTATACTAACATTGGAATTTGGTATGCCTGTCAGGTCCTTAAGATCCTTATTGGGACACTGCCTTGGATGCTCCTTTACAACTTTTTTCCTGTATCTGGTCTTCCTGTCACTTTTATGTATCTGCTTGGGAAAAGGAGGGATCTAGGGCTGTGATGGCGAATCTATGGCATGCATGCCCCAGGTGGCATACAGAGCCATTTCTGTGGGCATGCAAGCCATCACCCCAACTCACTGTCTGTGCATGAATGTGTGTGACTTCCCTCATGACTGTGCATGTGCACAACTCCCATGTGAATGTGCATGCACATGCACTTCCCCATGAGATTCCCATGCAACTATGCATGCATATGTGACTCCCTGTGTGACTGTGCATCCATGAAACCCCACACAATTGTGCATGCATTTGAGACTGTAACGTGCACATGAGTGAAAGGTGCATGCGCATGAATGGTTTAAGTGTATGATGAACAAGATGAGATAATCAATGTATAATGTATGACTGTAGACAGACTACAAAAATTAGTGACTTTAGTTAAAGAAATAAAGTGGATGCAAATGAGAGAATGAATCACGATTAAACTGGAAAGCAAATATATGAGAGAAGATTGAATTAGTTGAAAAGAAACAAAACATGAAAACATTATGATTGGATGAAGTTACTGAGATCCTAAAAAGAATGTAGGAAGTTAAAAGAATAACAGGCAGTGTACCAATTGCTGCATGAACATGACTGAAAAGTTTATAAAAGTTCCAGTTTTTCTAATTATAGCCATGGGTGCATGATTAAATGTTATAGTATACATTATTCTTGTCTATACTTATTTGATTTCTGGTATGATTTGCCTTAAGATTGATCTTCCAAATATTGATCTTATCAGTATTGGTCTTACCAGAATAACATAGTAACAAAATTGGAAGGGGCCTTGGAGGTCTTCTAGTCTAAACTCCCTGCTCAGGCAGGAAACCCTATACTATTTCAGATAAATAGTTGTCTAATCTCTTCTTATAAACCTCTGTTGTTGGAGCATTCACAACTTCTGGAGGCAAGATGAAACTTCTGGAGGCAACTACTTAGATATATTTCTCCAACTGAGCTGATATTACTTTTCAAGGGAGATCTAAAGTATTTGGTGATGTTTTTTTCAAGGAACCTCCCAAATAAGTTACTTTTGATTGACAGGATTGTGCCAATTGCTTTCCCTTTCCATAAACTAATAACTCAAAGATATTAAGCTGCTAAAGCCAGGACTTCTCTCTAGCCATTCCAATACTTAAGTGATGCACATTGTGGCAGATTGCCAATAATACAACTGTTCTTGTCTTGATAGAACAAGAAGTGGCTTATAAACTAGTTATTTTTGAGCCTGATTAAACACTGGAACCATCCTAGCTTCATTTCTGAATTGTCCTTTGGTTGCCTGTGTCAAAATATCTTGACCTTTTGATTCCCGTAAGCCAAAAGTCCTTTACTTAAAGAAAACTGACAGATTTCTCTACTTATGCCTGAGTAAATAGGGCCAAGAAGCTACTATGCTTCTCTATAGTTATTTCAAAGAGCAGATTTCAGCTGGAACACAACAGCTTGGTAGGGTCAAAGCAATTTCCACAGGGTCTAAATTTCTGTATGAAGAATATCCAGGGTTATGCTTTCTGCATAACCCTCTTTCTTTCTGTTAGAGCCTCATTTTTTAATCATTAAAAATGTATCCATTTTAACAAAGCTAAAACACTGCATTTTCATGATGCCAGGTTACAAGTTATGATAAACATTTTTTGCAAAGCACATTGCTTCCAAAATTCTCTTGATGAGGCAAGGAAATTAGGAATTTGCAGAGTTGGTAAGGTTAAATTAAAATATTAAATATACATATGGATAAAAAGAAATGCCATTTATTGTAAATTATAAAGAAAGGGAAAATAGAGTTTATTTACTTTACTTTACCTGATGCGGCCGCTCCCAATCTCCCATGCTGACTATTTATCAAACAGCAGAAGATTGATCTAAAACATATTCCTCACTTTCACAGCATGTTCCTTAGCTCAAGAAATTCAACCTAACTTTCTCTCTATAAAAAGGAGTTCTAAATTATATATAAAAGAAATAGGAAAGACTGCAAATATATGATGTTTGTAATATTTCAATAAGCCATTACTTTTTAGGATATAAAGGGCAAAGGCAAATAACAAACTACTTACTTGCAGGGCTCTTAATTTTTTTTAGTTGTTGGGCATCAATATTTGGAATTTGGGGAAAATGCTATTTCCCCATTTATGTGAATGCTTGCTATTATTAATTTTTTTAAAAGAATAAACTAAGACTAAGGTTTCTGTAATTGGCAAAGGAAATGTCTGTGGCAATTCGTGCCTATGATGATCAGCTTGGAGGCAACAATGCTGAAAAATAAACATTTTCAAGGATGGGCACTGCTTAATCGCAACCACATTTCATTTCCCTAAAATGAATGGCTCTTATAAATCCACAGTAAAATTAGCAGTGAATTGTGCTTGTTAAAAATTCTTGTACAACTACTGCTTGCAAATGATTTATAAAATAATTAATAAGCTGGAGTAGAACTGCATGATTTAGAATAATCGGCATCAGAAAAATAACTGCCACTCTCTATAGATCAGCACCCAGTTTTTTGAGCACAATCCTGTCAAGAACTGTTAACCCTCAAGTTAGGTGGCCAGATAAAAGTCAGTTTCCAATGCTCAGTCAGTTGCACCATTCTTCCTGGAATGGCTCTATAGTCTACAAGGTCACAAATTAGTTTTTGATCTGTGCACAGAGAAATGTTTATAGTCACTTTTTATGGTCTTTCCTTCCTTCCTTCCTTCCTTCCCTCCTTCCTAAATATATCATTGTTACACAACATTTAAAACAAAGTGCTTTGATTTAAACAGCCCTCTATCTAAAAGAACTGCATAATTCTAGTCACATTTAAAAATAAAGACAGAAAAGAATAGAGAATAGGACCTTAAAGTTCAAACATGATTTGTTTCTTTCCCCATTTTTCTTCATCAGTAGCTGTTATTGTAAAATGCTAGAAGACTATCTGAACCTGTCTGGGTGGCCTTAATGTTGTATTACAGACTGAGCTTACAAGACAGACAAGCTGGTGTCATGGCCTGAACGTCAGTCTAAGCCTATGCAAAAGCATTCATGCTTATGAAGTAAAATTGCAAAATAAGTACAAGTGCCCACCACATAAAAGGAGGATGTAACCTAAAAAAGAGTATTTTCCCACATATTAATATCAGTAAAAATGGTATTGTGAGTGCTTGATAAATGTTAATTCAACAAAATAAAGACATTTCTTCAAGGAAATAGCAGAATAGATTAGAAATGTTAGAAAGTAGATTTGTTACATCTCAAACTCATCCAGGTTTATTCCAATGTCAATTATAATTTAACACCCAATATAACTTTTAACCTTAAAAGCAGAAAAATATCTGATCCAACAGTTCATTTAGTGACTGTTTGAAGTTACACAGTACTGAAAAAAGTGACTTACGACCACTTTTAACTTACAATACTTGAAGCATCCCCAGGATCACATGATCAAAATTCAGTCACTTGGCAAATGTCCCACAGTCATGTGGTCACCTCACACAACTTTCTGATAAGAAAAATTAGTGGGAAAGCCAGATTCACTTAACAAATACATCATTAAGATAACTACAGTTATTCATTTAACTATGGCAAGAAGGTTGTAAAATGGCTAAAATTCACTTAACAACTGTCCCACTTAGCAACAGAAATTTTGTACTCAGTTGTGGTGGTAAGTCAAGGACTACAGGTAGTCCTTGAGTTACAACCACAATTGAGCCCATAATGTCTGTTGTTAAGTAAGACATTTGTTAAGTGAGCTTTACCCCATTTTATAACCTTTCTTGCCTCCGTGGTTAAGTGAATCACTGCAGATGATAGTAACCTGGATATTAAATGAACCTGGCTTCCCCATTGACATTGCTTGTCAGATGGTTGCAAATGTTGATTACAACCCTGGGATACTGCAATGGTCATCAAATCAAATCAACTTTTATTCATCACATGCACAATCATACATGGTATTAAATGCAATGAAATGTGTATGCGACCGCTTGCAACCATAGGTAGTAGGGCAAGAGAATAGTATAGCCAGGGAGGGAGAATAAGTTAGGGAGAGAGGTTGAGAGGTTGAGAGAGGTAGATTATAGCAATACTTTATAGTCCTTGGTTTGTTGTGGTTTGGTTTAGGGTCTGTATTGCCTGTGGGAAGAAGCTCCTTCTTAGTCTCTCTGTGTTGGCTTTCAGGGAGCAGAGGCGCTTTCCTTACCTGTCATAAATGTGAACTAGTTGCCAAGCATCTTAATTTTGATCACATGATTATGGGAATGCTGGAAAGATTACAATTGTGCAAAATGGTCATAAATCACTTTTTTCAGTGCCATTGTAACTTTGAACAGTCACTAAGTGAACTGTTGTAAGTTGAGGACTACCTGTACTTGTAATCTCAGAGTAAGTAGTTCTGGAAGACAACAGTAGTCAATTGGGCAAAGTTCGGAATCTTCTAGCATTGAGCATAATAGCATCCTATTCTCTTCTGCTTCGTAGATCCAAGATCCTACATAGATGCCTGGTTTACATCTTTGTATCAGTACAGTATTTCAAATCCTCTGCTGTTTTGCAGGAAAAAGTTAGATGAATTTAATTTAATTTTAATTAATTTCTTTAAATTTTAATTCATTGGATTTTGAGACTACCTAATTCCAAAAGACCATGAGTGGCTTGCAATGTTTAAAATACATAATTTAAAAAGCAGGATAAAAGCCTGTTCCAGGGCTTCTACGGCAACTATCAGGGCTCTGATAAGTATGGTTTTATTACATGGTAATAGATGCCGCGGTGTTCAGCATTCAGCCATTCTTTTTCTTGTCTTGGATGGTTGTGATGAGTTTTGTTAGAGGGAACAAGATATTTTTCCCTACCAATAACTATTTTGAAATATTTCTTTGTGCTCCATGGTGGATTTCTTGCCAAACATTAAAAAATTAAAATAGAAAGAAAAATGCAAATTAAAAAGTTATAATTTCCTTTCCTTTCTTTTTCCAAAGCTTCCTAATTAGTGAATACCATAAAGAATGGAAATGAGTCTATTTGAAACGGGATTCTCAAACCATAACCTATCAATGTATATAAGGAATGAAAGAGAGAGTTAGAATAGATGATCTTTACTTATGGATAGAACAATATTTTTATCTAAGAAGAGAGCAGTTCTGATCACTATACTGAGTCAAGCTATGATCTCACCATATAAAGGCCTTTCAAACTATTAACTAATCCTTTAGTGGCAGAACATTAATTTCTATAAACTTAGGTTTATAGGTTTAACAACAAGAGATCTGAAACTGAATGTCTACCAACTTGAGATGTAAGATAGATCTCTTTAAATTACTTTTTACTTTTATTTATTTGGCAGCATTAATTTTAAAATGTGTTCCTCATTGGAAAGGTGCCAAGAGTGATTGATAATTCAAGAAGATATGACATCAAAAGAAAAGATTATGGGGGAAAGAAAAGTCTTTCCCCAATTCTTAGGGTATAGCTTTCATAGCAAAATCAGCAGTGAAGAACTGAATGCCACAGTTATATATACTATTTCTTTTAGACTTAATGAGAAACGGCTGAGATTGGTTCTAGCTGATTCATTCAAGAACAAGTACCAGTATTTTAAATAACATTGCATAATATGGTAATTATAATACTCATATCACTATAAATCAAGATCATTTTCCTCTTTCTTTCTTTCTTCTCATGGAGAAGATCCCTGGCCCCCTAGTACTTGAAAGATGTCTGTGATATTATCTAGAGACGTGTTTTCACATCAAGGAAAGCAATTAAAGGGCAGATCTCCAAACTACTGTTTGCTCTATTTCTTTCCAATCTCTTACTTGCCCACTGAATAGTATCTGGAGGAGAAACAAAGATGAAGAAACTGGACAATGTTCTTGTTTTCTTTTTCAGCACCCACTACAGCTTGATGGATGATAAATGTGATTTGCTGGATACAGACTCTGTTTATGTCAATGAGCAAATGATGTGCAACATGCACTAGTATAACCTGCTCTTGACAAATTTTGACCTTCAATCTTGTCCATGAAGTGAAATGAATAGATAGCATCAGCTCTGAAGCAACAATAAAATGCTTTATTAATAAAAAGGAAAAAAGTTTGTTTATGCAAAGCAGCTCAATGAAGTAACAAGTATTTGGCTGAAATATCTTAGATAATGCTCTTGTGGTGAAAGAATCATAATAAAATATTATCTAGATTAATATTCTGAGAAGATATTTCTCCAGAAAGCCTTTTCTCACAAAATGGTGATTAAAGAAGGAAGGAAAGAGGAAGACACAGCCCAGCCACTCCACATCTTAAAACACAAGATTAAGCTTAAAAAACAATGAGATCTAACTAGGTGCAAACAACCCAGTAGTTTGGTTAATATAAAAAATATAGGTTCAAATCTACTGTTCTGTTTAGGGACCAATTGCCCAATCAATAGTTGGGAAGAATAGAAGGAGAGATCTAGCAGAGCCTCACCTCTCTTATTCCTTCTGCTTCTCATGTTCCTAAGTACTCTGCTAAGCCATTTTTCTAGAATTTGATTAAAGGTGTTGTTCAATCTAAAAAAAATCCAACACACCCTTTCTAAAACAATATTTAATATTGACTTTTATGTGGAACATACTGTACTGTAACCTTAGAAATAAATCTGCTGATAATCATCCTATTTCACTGCTTTGATTAGATTCTATATATGATAACCATAATGAAAATCTGATAAGAGGGCTTATTTATTAATTAAATGCATAATTAAAAATATTTTCAAAGAACTTGGCAAAGAGGTGTTTACTAGGTCAAGTCATTACATGTGTTGTAAGCAGTGCATAACTTGTATTTTTATATATAATAAAGTAAGACAGTGAGCACATCAAAATAATTTTTGATTCAATGTGTATGTTATCTAACATTTTGCCTGGGAGCAACTATTTTTTTTATGCATTTATGTAAAGGTATGTCCATATTTCACCATCTTATGGAATCAGGATTTTAAGATGATGTTGGAACATTAATAAGTTTTTTTTTCTTCCACTCAGCTTCAGGCTGATAGATGTGCCATCAGCTCAAAATGCAGATTTTCTTGGTGACAGTTGCTATGTGAAATGTTATGAGATAGAAATTCCTGTCATAATTAATAATAAGCAAAGGTTTACCCTTTGATGTGTTACATTCCATATTACTTGATTCAAACTATATGGCTGTGTTTATTACTATAAATTTTTCTTTTATCTTATTGGTTTCATTGCTATCCAAATCAAAACTACCACGGGATTCCGAGAAACCTATTAATACTTTAGTTGTTCATCTCTGTCTTTCTCACCTGGCAAAAAAAAAATATCTTAATGAAATTATTAATACACCTTTAATTATAAAATCTTTATAAAGAAAAACTTATAAATATAGTACACAGTAAACTTTAGTTGAAGGCATAATAATAATAGTGTTTGACATTCTTCCTCTCTCCCTCAGGAAATATTACAATAATGTACATTAATAATTTTTTAAAAAAATGGGAACAGCAAGAAGAAGAAGAAGAAGAAGAAGAAACCACCATTACCATCTGCAAAGGCAATAATGAAAAAAATAGGCAAAATGTTCTTTTAAAATATGATAGACTGAATTACTGGGAACATGAACCATTTTCCCCAACCTGGTTCCTTCCAGATGTGCTGGAATTCAATTCCAATAATCATTAACCAATATAGTAATGAATCTACCAGCTACAGATTATGGGAACTGAAATCCAACACAGTGGGAAGGTACCAGATTGAGAAAGCCATAAAGGAATAATCATCATCTATTTTGAAAAGCAAAACACACTCTACATGAAATGATTAGCTGATTCCCATCTATTGACTGCCCAGTCTTCCATCTGTATGTTTATGTATGTTTCCACAATTTCTAAATCTTTGATATCCCATCAAGTATCTACATTTTCTGATGCAGCATGAGAAAAAAAAATTGTATAGTATCAGTTTATTTGATGAATGTTGGATTTATTCACTATGAATAAGGTGTTTAAGTAGGACATATTCTTAGGATAAATCTTGCTACAGATATCCTGTGAATTGATCCTAGGCCATGCCTAATATGGGACTCAGAAGGGGGAGCTAAATTCATAATGGTTTCTTATTATCTAATATGTTCTTTGTATGGGTTTTTGTGTGTGTATGAGAGAGAGAGATCTTTTAAATTAGACTGCTAATAATCCTGGGTTCTTGCAAATCAGAACCAGGTAAAAAAAGGTAAAGAAATTCCTGAGAATTTTACTTTGCTAGTCATTGTCAAATTTAGGGGGAGGTGTTCATCTCCATTTCAAGCCATTGAGCCAGCATTGTTTCAAATAGAGCCCATGTAAAAGAAATTGCAAAGCAGATGAGCAGGATAAAAGGGCAAGGTAGCAGAGCATTTTTTTTGGGTGGAATTGGCATTAGTAGCTTAAGTAGAAGGGTCAAAGCATTGTCCATAACAAAGATACCCATATTTAAAAAAGCAATAGCATCCAACACCATATATCTATAGCTCTGGTACAATGAAATAGATCCTGAGATATGAAGGAGAACTAGTAAATACAATTGAACATCAACAGCATAATAAAATAGAATAAAATCAGTGAGCTTGAAAAAATAGTTTGAGAATGAGTTTATTAGAGAATCTCAGGAAAGCACCACAAAAGATCATGTAGGGATTTGACCTATTTCAGGAAACATTGCAGGCAAAGAAGGTTCATTATATATTATGAAAACAATCACTTCTTCCACAATCTGCTAATGCTCTATTTCTTTCTTGTGCTGTTTATATTATTTCAAGCTGATGCAGAATACAACTCTGCATTTATTGTATCTATTATAGCCTTCAGGATGAAGTGCAACAAATCCACTTATAACATTAACTGATTGTACATTTATAAATGAATCTGCTGCTCTTGACCCTGCAGATACAAATTCTTATTCCTTTGAAGTAAATTATACTAAGAGGACAATATCTGGAGAACCAGATGCTGCAACTTTGACTCCTGCCTTTCCATGAGACTTCAAGAGGCCATCTCAAAACTTGATAGTCCTACAAAAATAGGGGACACATTTTTTTTGCCCAGGGCGAGTTTTGTGTTTGTTGCTTTTTGTTTTTTGCTTGTTGATTTTCAGAGTTTTAAAGATAGGACTAGCACAGGAGATCCCTGGATGTTAAACTTCTATCCCTTAATAATTCACAACTGAAAAAAGTTGCAAATGCAGTTTAAGCAAACTTGCTGACAAAATGTGATGGTGCAAATTCAGGAAGCTGGATTACAACAGTCTAAATAAAAGGCTACAATGGAATGAGTTACTGTGAGCAGGATTTTGGTCCAGGTGTAGATACAATTGGCCCACTTTCTGAAGATGTGCAAAGGTCCTTCTAGCCAAGCTGCCACATGCTCTTCAAGCAGGAGTCACGAGTCCAGAAAGACCCCCACAGGTTGTGTAGAGGTCTTGCTACACAAGATGGAAGAACCTTGTCTATGGAGGATCCAAATATCCCATAGTCATTCCATCATGCTCATATTGCGTTGGACCCTGTTTATCCCATTCAGACCTTTGACAACCTCCAAAAACAACCCTCATGATTGTTTTAGCATCTCAGCAGGCATGTGATTTGGTTAACTGGCAGTGGGCATGTATTCACAATGGTTGCAATAGGCTAGTGTCTTTGTGATCTTCCTAGCCATATTTTGTGACCATTTGTGACATTTCCAGCCAAATTCTAACAAGCAAATGACTGCCTGGTTCAATTAACAACTGCAGTAGTACACTTAACAACAATGGCAAAAATATCATAAAATTGGACACAGCTCACTTAACAACTACCTTGCTTAGTTAGCAATGGAAATTGCGGTCCCAAATGTGGCTATAAGCTGAGGATGATCTGCATGGTTCCTTGTGGTGTTAAAATCTGTATAAAAACAATTCACTGTACAATAAAATAGCCACTTCATGACGACCCATCAATTTGTTGTAGTATTGTTTCACATATTTATTTCCATGTCTATGCAACAGTTATTCACCATAGTAATTATTGTAATGTGATAGATATCTATTGGTTGATATCTCTATGTGAAGATGGAGAAGGCCTAAAGTAATCTTTTCCAACCAGGTGTAATGGAACTCTAACTTCAACTGCATTAACTAGGAATTGTGTGAGGAACCATTCCATTGAATATGAAGAGTGCTTAAGGAAAACTGATTTTTTAAAGGCTAAATCTGAATTGCATTGTAGTCATAATGTTTTAGAATGTCTTATGATATTATAGACCTGGAAGTAGGTATTATTCAAGCAAGATTTTCCCACTTGTGCTAAAATCATGCCTCCCCTCTCTCCTTTTAAATTTTCTCCATCAGTCTAGACATTTAAGTACTGCAGCACAAATAAGAATTATAAATTTCAACATTCTTCATTTTAAGAAATTGCAAAAAACAATTGCATTGATTTCAGGCATAAGAGTGGACTCTGGAGCCCAGATTATTATTATTCTTCATCGCACAGTCAACCAGATGTTCAGACTGGGTTTGGCATTTTTGTCTACCTATTGAGTCCTTACCTGCGATAGGCAAATCTGGATGTTCGATAGTGTTACAAATATCATTATTATTATAAACTTTTATTCAATAAATATGAAACTCAATCAACTGAACATTTAAAAATGCATTACATATACCATTGACTGGCTCTGATGGTTGACAAGGGTTGCTGCCACCATCCTAGTTATCAACCAAGTATCGTCTTACTTATTATTGTTGTTGTTGTTATTGTTACAGATTATT
>JAEANM010005460.1:0-19597 GCA_017656035.1 Myanophis thanlyinensis
ACATACATACATACATACAACCTATTGCTGGCTTCACTATTCACTGTTGGTCGGAAGCCATCAGTGAAGGTTGCAAATTGTGATCATGTGAGAATGGTGCAACATCATAGCTACTTGCCAATGCAATTACATGACTGTGGGGATGCTGTGGTGGTCACAACTACAAGGACCTGTGATCAAGTACCCTTTGTTCAATGCCGTCATAACTTTGTACGGTTGCTGAATGAATGGACATTAAGCAAGGGCTACATATAACATATTTCTTCACACTGATATATTCAAGCAATCTAGTCATATATTACAAAATTGATTGGCAATATACTGATGTAAAATGTAAGTGGCCCAGTGGTGGTATTCCATAAGCATCAAGGAAGAAAATATTGCTATAATCTTATTCTTTACTTCCTCTTTTACTGCTTTGGATGTCCTGGCAATATCATGTCTTGGAGACAAGGTGGCATTAAAGCAAGTCCCACCCGCCCAATATTAACTTTGCATCCTTTGCTTTTTTTAAAAAGCTATATGAATTGTACTAGTTGATATTATCTGTGCAGAATTTTAGCGGGATATATTTCTTTCCTGGAAAGTAGGAGAAATGCTAAATAAGTAGTAAATAAATAAGCAACAGATTATGGGATGGGGAGATAGAAGAGGAGCTACCAGATCTGGGCTGCAAAAATCCAGACTACCACTAGATGGGAGCAAACTCTTCTATGGGTATATGAATTGTGCAATCTGAATCTGATAGTTGTAGATACAAGTGCTATTTAATCATTGCTGGCATTCCCTGCCTCCAGCTTTGGTGGTAGTAGAGGAATGGCAGTTGTTGCTTAGCAACCACTATACTTATTCTTTCCTTCCTCCAGACAGGACAACTATTAAAAAGGAAGAGAGTGTGAGAGTGCTGATGTTCTTGCACGGAGCCATGTCATTTTCTTCACCTCTAGATTGCAAGATTTAGCTGGAAGAAACTATTGAACAATAACAATTTTGTTTTTAAGTGGGAGTGATCTTGCAGGAGACAGCATGTTTTCTGCTTCACATACCACAAATGAGTCAGGCTGGGAGAAAAACAGCTTGGAGTAGCAGAGCACAGTGAGCTAATGGTGAGTGCTGTTTCATCACTCTCCTTAGTGATGTATTTATAGTCCAGGGTTAAAGGACCTGTAACTCTCTAGATATTGAATTGCTACTCTAACAGACCTGTAGCTCAAAATGAAAGGGCCTGGACCCCATCATTCACTAATATACAGAAAGCCGTGATTCTCCACCCCATTAAGCATAATTAAGTATCTGCCCATTCACCACATTGCATAGTTCCTTAACATGATCAGCACATGCACACATGTGGTTGGCTCTAAGCTAGAGAGACTTTCTAGTTTTCAAAGTTACTGTAAAAATGAACAGCCTCGTTCACCAATAGTCTCCCCCATTTCTATTGTTGGTCACCCATTCTCCGCTGTATTCCAGGACTAAGTGCATTGGAAGGTTCCAAAATCTCTTAATTCCTCATCAATCTCTGGCTTCAGAGATGGATAAAACTTGTTTCCCAAGATAACCAGTATTTCAGAGCATTTATTTTCTTATGGCAGAAATTTATTTTAAAAAAAATTTTTTATGAAGCCAAACAATTCTGGGCAGCTCCCAATCAAAAATTAAAAGATCTTGAATTGCACCTGGAAAGAAACTGCAAGGCAGTGTAGCTCACACAACAGAGATGTTACATTCCCCTCCTCATAATTGTGCATGCTGCTATCAGTGGAAAGTCTATCAACTTTAAAATTGTGTGTCTCCTTAGGTGTTTTGCATCAGTCCCAGCTTGGGGGTGGGGGGAAGCCATCAAATGCTAATTTATAGCCATTGAACACCTATCTCATTTTGCTGGGAGAAAGACACAGGTAAAGTGTGTTTCTCCCAGCAAAACAAGGCGAGTTGTTGCATGGCTATAAACTGTAAAGGTAAAGCAGGGTTGATCTGATATCAAGGTGAGCAGAAGATATTGCAGGCTCTTAGTGTTTTTGTTAATACTTTCAAAAATCAATCTTCCCTTGCAATCTGAACCAGTGGTTTGCAAACCAATGGATGAACAAATGAACTATGTGCATAAAGAGGGAGGGAAGAATTTGCTTATCTTTTTATAAAGGAAGGAAGAAGGCTATTAACTAATCCATAGATTAGTTCTAGAAAACTTTGGTTCCAACATTCATCAGCTGGAAAATTTGAAGTAGAGAATTGTCCTGGCATTTTGTGTGTATACTATTGTCTGTATACTATTGTGTGTATACTATTGTCTGTATACTATTTACCAGCTTTGATACCAAACCTGCAAACAAATCTATAACACACTGCAAGCATTTAAAATCTGCATATGATGAAGAGTTAAGTAGAGGATTGTTAGGACATTGAATTTCATTATTGTAAATAAAAGTGTACAATAGGCCAGAACACACAAGTTGTAGTTGATTAGAGAGTGCTGCCTCATGCGTGATTCAATCTATGCTATGATTTGTTGCAGTAAATATAAAGGGGGAGTTTCTCCTTTCCCCCCTGCTTTTTTCTTGTGCGTGTTCTGTATACTGTTTAAGATTGAATTTGGGTCAGTCACCGGTACCAGAGATTTATTCTTCTGAACTTTTGGACTCATGCTGGAACCCAACTTCAATTAACTTTGCTTTACTGGAATACTGGCTGTTCTGAGAGTTGTGTTTATGTGGTGCTTTCCTATTGGTTGATTGGTGTGTTGATGGCTGGCGATTGGCTGTCTTCCCCTTGTGTTGCCAAGCCCTTGGTAAACCGGCACTCCTGTTAACTGACAAGGGGCCCATTTCCCAGGCTTCAATAATTTCCATGGCTATCTTTGTACCTGCATGGCCAACAATCTTAGTAGTGCAAAATTAAATGTGTGCCTTTGTTCATTGCAACGTGAGGCTACCAATCAGTTCAGGTCTCCTCATCTGACTGCTTGTGTTCTTGCAGTCTGGTGGTTAACTTCCTTCCCATGCATGGGATCCTGTAGATTACATTGGAAGTATCTCCCGCTATTTAATTTACCTCATGATGTTCCTGTGTTCCTGACTATCTTGTGTTGTTTCTTGGTAGATGATGACAGAGACTGCTGTAAATTTGAATATTAAATATATTTATATACAAGTTTGTGTTAGTGTCTCTGATTTCATCTTGACAGCTGCCATGCAGTTCCATGACGATGATTTTCAAATGAGGTGGTTAATGTTGTAGCAGAATTCATTGTCATTTTTTTCTATTGGCAGCACCCCTTTCCTTGAACTTCATGGAATGACATTCCACAAAATTTCACCAACTTTAGGGCAACTAACATCAAAGAAATATTGGAGATTTGAAGGCCTTTCTGTAACCATGCCCTATAATTATATTGTGTCTATTCAGACTCAAGCTGAAGCTAGAAGGGTTAACTCAGACATCTTCCAAATAGAACCAAACACTGAAGTAAAAAACAGATTATTAAGGTATAGTAATTCAGCCCAGTTAAATAATACTTTATTTTATTTATTTTCAAAACAATTTTATACCGCCCCCCTCCCAAGGGACTTGGGGCGGTGTACAGCCATTTAAAAGCAAAACAGATAGTAATGTTAAAATATAATTAAAAAGATTAAATCGGTGGCCCAAATTATAAAAGTTAAAATTTTAAAAATTTAAAATTTAGATAATTGAATTAAAAAAATTTTAAAACCCCGTTAAGTTTTAAAGTTTTAAGTTTTAAGCTGGCCAGACCAGCTTGCTGAAATAAATGGGTTTTTAATGCACGCCGGAAGGTCCGTAGGTCCGCAATGGTCCGAATCTCCGGGGGCAGTTCGTTCCAAAGGGAGGGTGCCCCCACAGAGAAGGCTCATACCCTCGGGGCTGTCAGATGACGTCCCGACAATGGAATCCCGAGGAGGCCTGCCCTGTGGGAACACACCGGTCGGCTGGAGGCTGACGGTGGCAACAGGCGGTCCTGTAAGTACCCGGGTCCCAAGCCATGGAGCGCTTTAAAGGTAAGCACCAACATCTATAATATTCTATAATATAAACTAGAAGAAAATGTAAAAGGCTCAACTTGGAATCCAAGTTGTGTTTGTTGTATTTGTTGAATAGCAGTTGCCCCACATAAAGCAAGTAATAATTGATCACAATTGATATACTATATATAGAGAGAGCCAGTCTGATGTAGTGCTGAAGGTGCTGGCCTAAAAACCAGGAGACTGTGTCCAACCTTAGGTATTAAAGCCAGATCAGTGATTTGGGCCAGACACTCTCTCTCTTAACCTAATCTCCCTCATAGGATTGTTGTGGAGAAAATAGAAGGAGGAAGGAGGGAAGGAAGAAAAGTGTGTTCATTGCCCTGAGTTACTTATAAAATAAAAATAAGGGTAAAAAATCTTAATAAATAAAATATATCTCCATGCCTATTATTGCAGGGATTACTAATAAAATTATTCACCATATCAGAGATTCATATACCGTAGTACATTGGCTCATTTTTTTAAAGATGTCATCATTTGCCAGCAGTGTCCCATAGCAGGTTACCTCAGATGGTTTCTATAGAAGAATAGATATGATCCTAGATCGTAAAATGAGACATGGAGTATCAACGCCTGAGAGGCCCAAGCCTATTTTGCATAATTTGCTAAGCAAATTAGACTCATTTACAGAAATGTGTGCCCTGTCCCATATTAACACGCTCATTTGTGTATCTCTGTGACTTCTGTGACTTAATATGAATTTACTCAGGCCAGCGGCTATTTCTTATTTATATTATGGAGGTGGTCATTCTTGAGCAAAAGAATTACAAGGATTTCAACTGCCTGTTTCCTGTGGATTAAACAGAAACTAAAAGTTCTTCCAACCCTATGCTCACCAATGCAAGAACGCCTGTTTCATGAATACCAATGATCAATTACCAGTATGTAATTATAACTCTATTTCCTGTATTTTATTTTATACTAACTTTTTTGTTCTACTCAGAAAGCTCTCTGAGTAGAACAAAAAAGTTCTACTCTACTCTCTTTAACTTCAATAAATATTTATGCTAGAATGAGCATGTGCTATTTTTTTTAATTGCCAGGATACTCAGTTTTTATTAATTATTGTTATGATTAACTAATCTATTTGGAATGGAGCTCCTGAATAAAAAGACCAAACTGTGATCTAAGCATTTCAGAAATTTTCTCGCACAGAATACTAATTTAGATATTTGCAAAGTTCAAAATTAATAACTTAACTCCAGTATGAAAACTTACTTTATTGTCACATGAAAGCTGTAAATATAAATGCTGTTTGTTATCAAATAAAGCAAGATGATATTCAAGACAAAAATAAAAATTTAAACCACAGGGAACACAAAATGACAATTCACTTCCAAATTTTACTAAGAAAGAAAAAAGAATTTATCTTTTTTAAGTCAGATAGATTTGAGTTCTAAATGAACTAAAAATAATGTTAAACTGCACTAAAAAAAATTAACAACCATATTAGCTAAAAATCAAAGTCAGACAAAAATTAATCTGCAGGTATACTTATTAAAATATTAGGCATAACAAAAATGCATTTATACCCACAGTATGGAGATGTCAAACATCAATCATCTTTCCAGCTTAATATTTTCTCCCAAAATTATATTTGCCTTCATAACTGTTCTACATTTAAACAGCAGTTTTGAGCCCTCACATCAATATTTTTCCTTGAATTCTTCACTTTCCAAAATAAAAATTGCGGTTGATTGTAATGTTGTTGTCAAAACACATTTTAAAATGTTTAGTTTTTCTATGACAATACTCAGAAAACTTCCTCAGAAGGGCTGACCAATTATGCCTTGGAAGTTTGCACAGGCTTTTTTTATTTTAATAAGCAAATGTAATTTTATAAAACTGAAATTATATTTATACACTAGCTCTTCAAAAAAAATAATAATAGTGGTACTCCAATATCAGGGATCAATTCTTCAGAATAGTTTCTGCAATCTATAACCAGTTTTGAAGAACAGCAAGCAATGCAACTATCCATTTCCATTTCACTGCAGAGTTTCTTCAAACGTTGCCATAACATCACTCTGAAAATTCATGTCAATGGTGCTTTTCAACTATTAAAAATAACAACAAGGAATTAGGGGTGGGAAACACTTAGTTTAAAATAAATGTTGCTGGATTAAACAGAAGTGAATTCTGAGCAATAATGCAATTAACTTTTCAACTGTAAAAAGCAAATATGGGGAAATGACAATAAAATTGTGGGTGCACAACAATTTTAGGATTGAGAGCTATGTTTGGTTTTTAGTGGCCTATTGCAAGCTGCATTCTTACAAATAATTGAGGGCAAAAGAAAAGAATCAGCTAAGGTCAGGCAAAAAATCGATCCCTCAACTTTCTTCAGCCTCAATTTCTAAGCCAGTTCTGACAACTTAAAGCAATACAATTCTGTTGACCTCATTCCAAATAAACGAAGCTGCTCTTTAACGCTTTCAGTGTGTTATGGGACCAGCATTCTTCAAGCTGGCATTTTTCAACCTTGACAGCTGGCATATGTGTGGACTTCAACTCTCAAACTTCCCCAACCAGCATGCTTGGCTGGGGAATTCTGGGAGTTGAAGTCCAGATATCTTCAGGCTGACAAGATCGAGAGACCCTGCTTTAGGCTGATATCGGTGGCTTACCGCTTCTCTTCTTCTACGCTCTTGCTCCAGTTTTCTTGCCAAATTACGATCTATGACAAGATTTGGTGCTGAGTATGATTGCTCTCTTCCAGGTCCTGTTAGATTTGGAATGGGACAGCCTTCTTTTACTGCTGTGGATTTCAAATCCATTTCTCTACTGTTTCTAAAGAAAAATAAACAACTTTTGTGCAGGAAGTCAGATATGCAAGCTTTATATTTGAGCGAACAAACACACACAGAATATTCATTGCTTACAATCAGCAGTGATTTAGTACAGTGATTTGCCCATAGTCACTACAGTGGATGATGGGATGCCTTAAAAATCAGCACACTGGATGCATCCACCACTATATGCCAAGTGGAGAAAAACATAACATTAATGCAAGCTCCCTCACCCTCCCAAAATATCCTGGGAATGGAAATAAAGATGTACTAAAATTTCCTGAATTGCTGAAGTGACAGTTGACAAATATAGAGACATTACTATTACCCTTACACAGAAAAATATTGTTTGCTATTAGAGTTGTGACTACGTGGGCAGAGCAGACCCTGAGGAGATGCTAGCTAGCACCCTTTCTTCAGGAAGAAAACAGAATTATCATGAATAATGATAAACATAACAAAAGCATAATGAGTTGATTATGGGGAGAATGCCTGTTCGTTGTTTCAGGAAGCTAAAACAAAATTAAATATTGTTAAAGCACTTCATCATTCATCAAATGGTAAGTAATCCAGGAATAATACTTGGAGAGCAAGGGGAGAACTCCTAGAGGACAGTCTGGCTCAGAAGCATAGCTCAGAGTGCCATTGCTTGTTCCCAATTAAAAGTGACAATGTTAAGTATGCATTATTAATGAGTAGTTTGCTTCTTTGAGTCTCACACAAATGCTTGTGTCAGTGTCATGTTACCACAGTTGGAGAACAATTCTACGCTAAGTATGATAAGAGTTAATTCTCCCAAAGCCCATTAAATTTCTGAGTAAAAAATCATAGGATAGGTAAAATTCAGAGGATAAAAAAAAAAAATCTGGGGAGAGCAAGTCAAGTGCATGGGGACATCAACTCATCAATTCAACGAGGACTTAAATTGGAAAGACCCTTTGTTTTTGTCAGCCTTGATTCCACAGATTATTCCAGAGGACAGTGTGAAAACCTGGTTGCTTTTATATTATCAGTGAAGCTGTCCCACTTTTTCACCAGCTTGAGAGTGATTGTTTCCACAACCATCATTCTGCTCTGCTCTGTATAAACCCAGTCATATTTAGAAATGGAGGCTAATTTTGAAAAGGATATTCAACATTTGCTGTTTTACCAGCATGTCCTCTTGCTATTAATTTTAAATATTTTTCTTACATAAGACTCAGTTTCGCCGAGCTATAAAACAAAGCAGCTGGAAACTATTTGCTGCAAAGTCAGTTAACAGACATGTGAAATAGAGCCTTTCAGTTTAATTCACCAGAATTACCAACCTCTCTTTTTCCTGAGGATGTTTTTTCAACTTCCTCTCAGTTTGTTCCAATTGTTTTTTTCGTTCCTTTGCCCACTCAGTTTCTTCTTTTTCCAGCGCAGCTTTTTGGAACTGTCTGAAGCTTTCATTGGAGGATTTGACCAAGACTGGAGTAGTCACCATCTTACCCAAACTTGTCCAAGAATCTGCATGTTTGACTTTTATATCCTGCAATTATAACCAGCAAGGTAGTTCTAAACAAGAACATATAATTGTCTTCCACATCTGGCAGGACTCCCCCAATGATAAATAGCAGGGAGTTTTGTTTTTTAAATGTACTGTAATTGTTGTATTCTGATAAATTTAGAGCATTTTCACATCACTAACCATATTCCTTCACCAATCTCTCAAGCAGTTGAAGCTAACCTGCAATTGTGTTTATTGTAGCTGAACTTGAAAGGCCAAGATCTGCATGAATAGATGAATTTTTTTCTTACTGGCTATTCAGTAAGAAAGCACATAGATCAGCATTCAATGCCTCCCTAACTCCTCTCTAGTGCCTCCCTAGCTCCATTTGCACTGGCAGAGGCACCAAGGCCATTCCTTCACTGTTTCCAGGGCAGCCCCTTGGGCCAAATCTAAGCACCCTGCAGACCAGATGTGGCCCACAGGCCTTGAGTTTGACACCCCTGCTTTATTTTAACAGGAAATACATCATCTCTGCTGCACAACAGAGATGATGGTATAAGATCATCCATAACCAAAGGATCCACATTGAAATGTCCTCACCTGAGGTTATTTAAAATTAACATTGTAAATATATGTTAACGAATCTCCTAGGACCTAGGTGAAGTATCTTTGGGAAAGGCAGTAATTTAGTTCCCCCAAACAAACAAACCAAGAGAAGATAATGAAGGACAGAAATAGCCTGCAAAGCTGCACATGTATCCAATGAAGTAATGGCAACTCCTAGTCATTATAGACCAGTTTTAGCAAGAAATAAGATAATCCCCCCCTTATAGATGTTTTTCAAACTAAGTATATTAGTGGGAGGCCTTAAAGGGGAAAAAAGATTTGACTACTGTGAGGAGCATTTCCAAGCCACTGATTTACATCTCTGTTGTGTATGTATGTACTGTATGTATGCTGATGTTACAATGTGACAGGGTTTTCCTGCTTGAAATGGAGGCTGATAGGGGGCTCCAAAATACAGAGAATGAATGAGGTACCCATAGAGTGGTCCACATCTGTTAAGACTCTATTTATTTGTAGATTAAGTGTCCTGCAAATTTTATCATTCTAAAAGACAATTTATGAAAATTCTGAAGTCTGCTAGAACAATTGTCAAATATTTCTGCTGTAATTATTTATTTTATATCTTGCTTTTATTATTTTTATAAATAGCTCAAGATGACAAACATGTCTAATACTTCTTCCTTCTCCTATTTTCCTCGCAACCACCATAGCCCTGTGAGGCGAGTTGAGCTAAGAGAGCATGACTGGCCCAGAGTCATCCTGCTGACTTTCATGCTTAAGATAGGATTGAAACTCAGCATGTCCTGATTTCTACTCTGGTGTTTTGACCACTAACCAAACTGGCTCAGTGTATATACCATATATCTATACCTGTTGATATATTACTATATATCATTGGTATATTGATCCATATCATTACATTTATGAGTGTAAATCAGAGCAAAGAGCTTTGGCTCACCATCAACTGATTTTCCAGACTGCAACTCAAACATGCAATTGCTTTCAGGTTTATTACTTTTATTGTTAGCTCTTTTCCCTAAAATATGCTTTCTTCACTTGTTTTTTTATCACAAATTGAGACTGTATTGCTGCTGCATTGATTTACTTCATTGTTCCTCCTTCCTTCCCTCCTTGATTTTTAGACATGAATTGCAATAAATTGTCACTTAATTGCAATTGTAATATCAATTTGTTTAGAACTGATTGATAAAGAAAAAGTAAGATTTTTTAAAAGGGCTTTACTTAGACTCTGCTTTGTTATGGCTTGTGGATCTGTAACTGTTTTAGCAGAGACAAGAAATTATTAAAAGAAGTCTCTTTGTTTATTTTATTAACTAAATTCAAATTTAAAAATATCATCAAAATGCAATTCCTCTTGCTTTTAAGAATACAAATTTAACAACAACACTGTGAAAAGCAAACAGCAACTAAATGTATAATTAAGAATAAAGTTTATAATCAAAATTGTAGGGAACATTTTTTAAAAAATGGATTTCTCATTTCTGAATAAATATAGAGCAATCATGATGCTGCTGAATAGTACAGTATCAGCTGACACTACTGTTTTAATTAGTGTATGTTCACCGCGACTAGTAATAAAACAACTTCTCAGCAGAGTCAAAGAAAGTTCTGCATAGATATGCTTTGGGATATAAATATACATACACATTTTTACCATTTCTCTTTGGGATAAGCAAAAAGAAATGACAGACAGAAAATAAGAGAAAATGAAGAAATCACTAACACAATGAGGTTGCCAATGTGATATTTTTTGTTGGCTACAAAATATAATCTGTCATTGTGCATCAGTCCAAACCAACTTGATGGAGCTAATTGTTTGGGACTGAGAACAGCTATCTCCATCAAGATGTAAAGCATTCCCAAGATCATGCTAATCAGCTCTTAGAATGCTGTCTGAGCCTATGTGGTATGTTATGGGCATTGTTAAACATGCCTTCAGATCAGCTGAAGGAGTGAACTGAGGTTGTACATCCTCCAGATCTCTCAGCAGCAATGCTCAATAATTTCCATCATTTGTTCCTGCTGCAGTGATGATGGGGAGGTTTAATGTTGCAGGAGGCCTGGGCTTAGGGTGAAGAAAAGAGCTTGGTGACAATGTCAACTGATTAGAAAGGATGGAATAGATTCTATTCGTTGTTTATGTGAATCTGAAGCCACATCTGGTAATGCGAGCAATGCAGTAATGAGAGCCAGTTTGGTCTCATGGTGAGGACACCCAGCTAGGACCAAGTGACTGTAAATTCTAGTCCTGCCTTCGGCATGAAAGCCCGCTGAGTGACTTTGAGCCAGTCACTCCCTCTCAACCTCACCTTGTAAGGTAGTTATTATAGGGAAAACAGAAGGAGGAAGGTGAATCAGATATGTTCAACACCTTGAGTTATGTGTAAAAATAACAAAGGCAGAAAAAAATAAATAAAAAAAAATGTCCAGAGATATTGCAGAACATAGCACTTTTACCTTTATTAGAGGAATCTGAGGCTTAGCGTCTCTCTTTTTTTTATCTTCACAGTTATCAGAAGAGTTTTCCCTAATAGTCGCAAGTGCAGATTCTGTCAGCTGTGGTCGCCAATGGCCATCTGGGAAACTAGCCTTCACTTCTGGAATGAAAGCCAGAGTAGTGAGTTTTCTTTTTTTTTTTTAATGTTTTTATTTTTGAATATATATAAATATATATAAACATTACATACCTTAAATACATGAACAATGTGATTTCTCGATGTTAATTTTGATATCAAATGATAATGTTGAGATTGACAATTTTGATAACCCCACAATAGTCACTCACATCATTCTAATAACTTTATACATACAATTTTCTTTCCAATTCTTTCCTTTCATCAACCTACTAATACTTTAAATATATTATATACCAATATTTTACTGTGACAGTCCATCTCTATCCATCTTTCCTTCTCCTTTCCTCCCTTCCCTTCTCCCCTCCACGTTCCTCTTCTTCCTTTCCCTTCTCCTCTCCTTCCTTTCACTTCCCTCTCCTTCCCAGAATAGTGAGTTTTCAAGAGGGCAAAGATGTACTTCATTAGTTTTTCTTATTAGATAGAACCCTTCATTCAAATTCTATCAATTTCAGCATTCTTATCTATTTGAATTACAGGGTATATTTCCATTTGACAGACTTTGGAGACTTTGTTATCCATTGTTTACCTGGCACAGTTTCCAAGCAGGCAGAAGGTTAGGAACGCCCCATGTGACTACACCTTTCTATTTTCAGATGCCTGCTTGAGTGTAGAAAGTGCACATCTCCCCCCATCTCCCTTAACATAGGCCATTTAGCCTCTTGTAATGGTCTTTCCTGGCTCCCCAAGGAAGGAAAAGCCTGGAACTTTATATTTTATATAAAGCTCTCTGTGACAACTGCTACAAGCTTCTCCCCTAAGAATAAGTCATCCCCAACATCTAGTGATACTATAAATTTTATTTTATTTTTTGCTTTCCTTGTCTAAAGGAACAAACAGCAATGTGTGAAGTAATAAGCCTTTGAAAAGTGTTGTTATTCTGCAAAACAATGGTGCTATAAATCAAGTTGCACTGATATGCATATAACTAATAGAAAATCCTAAAAATAAATTAGTAGTGGCTCTATGTTCCTTAAGCATTCCAATTACATTTCATCCTAAAAAGGCACATTTTGAGGGCAATGATGGGATTCAGTAAGTAACAAACAGTGCAGACTTATTGCTTCATAGCTTTAATGCACTCTTAACATTCTTCTTCTTAAATCAACTCCCTGGTAGATCCCTGAGGCTATGCAATATATATCTGGATATTGCCACCCAGCACTGAATCCAGATCCTACTTCTTTTTTGTTCATAATTCTTGTAGATTACCAACTTTCGGTAATAATTGGGGGATAAACCAACAAAACCATCGTTTCTTGGATCCCACAATGAGGCGCAAATATTTAGGGTACTTCCATAGGGAGCTTGAACACTCTGCCCCACACCTGTTCATTCTTGCCCTTTCAGCCAAATGCAGAGGCTGAACCAATGGCAAACTGCATTAAGCCACAGCACGCCTATTTTTTTCTTTCAAAATGCTGCAGCTCTACAGAACTTCCATTTCCCCCATCTGCAGAAACTGGCCTCCAGCCCTGCCCCTTTTCTCTCCCCCCTTAGCAGAGATAAATGACTCTGCCCCCACCGGCATAATCTTTATCTGCCTGTTAAATCATTCCCTACATTTTGAATTTGGCAGGTACGATGTAGTCAGGGTTGAGCTTTCTATTGATCTGGAACAGTGGTAATGGTGACATGAAAGCACACTTCATATGTCTGGTCTTTGACTGTAATAAACACTGATTTGGCTTGACAAAACCATACGTGATCTTAATATTGGTAGCTGATACATACTTTGCTCCTGGTCAGTTGGTGTTACTTTGGCAACTCCCACAGAGGATTTAATCTGGAGAGCAGTTGGCAGCCGCTGGTGCAATATTGATGGTTTCCGAGTATCTTTCCTGTTGTCCGAAAGGTTATTTGAAGAGGAAGAACAAGGGACCTACAGGAAAGTTGTAAAGTCTTAAAGGAACCACAGCACAATTGTAGAGGTCATCCATCCTATAATGGTTTTGCCTACAGATGGAGAGGCTGACGTGCCTTTTTGTATTCCCTCTGTCCATCCCTACCCATTTATGTGGGGTAAATTTCATTCTTGGCTGAAACAAATAGGATACATAAGGCTGAAATACTCTTATTCTCATGACTTCTGGAAACCACGTTTTTGAAATATAAAGTGATTTCTATCTCTGTCTCTAACCTTCCCACTCCAAAAACCCTTTGATGGGTCAGGACACTTCTTTCTAATGTAGAAGAAAACAAACTGTAATAAAATTTCTTTCTAATCAAGTACCTTTTAGTAAACTGATCATAATTAACTGGGTGAAGGGAAATACTGGCTCCAATCTGCTATTACCCATGTGTGAAGATATAGAAATTCTGCCCACCAAAGCAATCCTCCTTTAAAAGTCTTCCATAAATGCTAATCATTGAAAATATCAAGACACTGAAAAGTTGTTTTATATATATGTATATAATCAACTTTAAATAAAGAGCCATTTTCATTTCCTAATGTTATTAGTGATATTCACCTCGGAAAGCTTGTAAGAAGTGTTGTGAGAAGCCTGAGTTGCCAATGCATCACTCTGAGTTGTCTCTTGAACTGGTGTGCAGTGTAGGGGTGATACAACAGCTACTATACCTGCAAGAAGGGAGGGAAACACATAGAAGAATGCCCATGCCATGTTTCATCTCTACTTTGACAACTTCAGTAGTTGTCTGAAGGCGACCCAGGTTCAAATCCCATAAGGGTATGACCAACTGACGAGAGCAAATGAGCTTGAAATAGATCTATACCGGCCTCCCTGAATTTTTAAAAAATACCAGCAGAATAAACAATTGGCTACTATATATATTGGTTAATTGTTTATTCTGCTGGTATTTTAAAAATTCAGGGAGGCCAATATAGATCTATTTCGAGCTATTTAGCTCTTGTCAGTTGATCATACCCTTATGGGATTTGAACCTGGGTCGCCTGCATCGTAGGCAGATGTTTTAACCTCTAGGCCACAGGCTCATCTCCCCTTCAGCAGTTCTCACCAAGCATGGTTTATGTGTTTCATTTGTGAAGATACATATTTGGGTAACCAAGTATCTTCACAAAAAAAGGCACTTTATAATATTTATTTGAAAGCACATGCTTCTGTTTTGCTGGTCCATGTCGTTGATTCTGGCAAATGTTGCAAAGATGCTTGTAAGTCTCCAGTGTTCTCTCAATCAAAAAACCAGCAGATCCATAGCAATATCCACCCTTCTCAAAGAATCAGGAAGAGCAGGTGATATCACCTTTTCACTTTCTCAATTAACAAAATTTGTATTTTGAGCAGCTCTGAAAACCCACTTGAGTGCATCCTACTGGTGCATGACAATTCCTAGAAAACGTTTTACCTGAAGGAGAAACAATGCTTTGATCTCGGAGTTTAAGAGGACTGAGCTGCAAAGGCCGAGAGCAAGGCAGCAGCTGGTGAGAGGCCCTGGCTTTGGTTGCTCTTTGGGGCAGCTTGCTAAGTGGCGAAGGGTTCCATATTTGAGGATGAACATTGCAGGCGATCTCTGGATGATGCAGTGGGATCTGATGTGGAAGGAATTAAAATCATGATACACGTTTTATATTTGGTGAATCTTTTATGCCAAGGGTTCTGTGTAAAAAGTGGTCTTTCAGTGAGAGTGAAATCTGAAGGAGCAGGAGCAGTGGAGAAGCCCAAATCCGAAGAATTTAGGGCTCGAAAGATGAGAAAAGTTTACCTTAAGTTGTTCTCTGCAAAACAAATCCTCTTTCCCATTTCCATTATCTTTTATGTATGCTTCTGTAAAAAGATGGCAAAAACCAGTTTATGGCATACACACACACGCACACACACACAGAGTGATATTTTATGCCTATTTGCGATCAGACATTGTATTCGTCGTAAAGCCTTATTATTCCATTTGTAGCATTTTCAACAAGGTTTTTCTATGATGTCTCACAATTCCATCAATTTATTTTACACATTTTGCACATCTCCTAGAAGTGCTGATTCAGATAATTGGAGACGTGGTTGAGTTCTGTGTTGCAATGAAGAAACTATATAGGGATTCCTGACACCTCTAACATTAATGGAAGAGAATATTTGTAGCTGAGGATTGAACTGTGGGCTCTCTGAGCTTGGTGGTTGATATTACCTAGTTGACTAATGAAACATCTGCAATGAAACAACCGTGCTTAGACACCACCAAGAACTCTACCCTCAATGTCTTCACAAATTGTATTGCAAATCCAGTTTGTTCCTTTTACAACAGCACAATTATAGGCTAAGTATTGTGGACTTCTTCCTAGAGAAATTGAAGCAGCAGTCACTCCCCTCCAATCTCTAACTTTACAGGAAATTACACTGGATACAGTATATTTTGATGGATGTGAATTGATTTGGTTTCCATCAAAGTAAATAAATATTTCTTTGACTACTTTAAAGGTGAAGGCTTAAGCAACCATAGCCACAATCAATTTAAACCAGGTGTCATGGTAATTCTAATTATTGGATCTATATATTCAAATTGATGAATGTACCATTGAGCTATAAACTTTCCATTTTGTTTTTTGGGATGTCTTCTGATTTTATACTTATATGTAAATTGTAACATACAAGTTGTACATTGTAAGTTATAAACAACATGCACAAGAAATTTGGTATTGTAATTCTGGAAAAGTGTTTCTCAACCTCAGCAGAGTTGAAGTCAAACATCTTAAAGTTACTAAGGCTGAGACACACTGTTCTAGAATAGATTATATAAAGAAGAGAGTCATGGGGTGTAACTTTAGAGAGGGAGGTTAAAATAAAATTGTACTTATCACTGCTATGAAAATCAGATGCCAATTCTTTATGTCTTTTTCCATTTTCTACAATTGTTTTTTGCTCTTTTAGCTTTTTCTTTTCTTATCACCTTATTCTTTGTTCTATTTTACTTTGCATTAAGTTAAAACTTTCAATTAAAATGATATATAAACACACATTATTTATTTATTATTATTTAAATTTATATACCGCCCCCTCTCCCTAGGGACTCAGGGCAGTGTACAGCAGGTAAAAATACATAAACAAAATCTAAAAACCAATTTAAAACAATTAAATGAGCTGATACATTTAAAAATTACAGTTAAAAATTAAGTTAAGATTAATTATAAAATTTAAAATTGAACCAACAATTAAAATGACCCTGAGGTGTCAGGCCAGGCCGGCTAGCTGGAAGAGATGAGTTTTCAACGCAAGTCGGAAAGCTCAGAGGTCAGTAATGGTCCGAATCTCAGGGGGGAGTTCGTTACATAAGGAGGGCGCAGCCACAGAGAAGGCTCGTTTAGGGGAGACGGTGACTGTTTTGAAATAAGCAACAATATAGGGCAGTGGTGGTGAACCTTTTACTTACCGAGTGCCAAAAGTACATGCTTTGCGCATGCCATTCGCACTTGCGTGTGGCTCCTCCATGTGCGCTGCAGGTGCAACTGCATCATCTGCGCATGCATGCAGCTTTTGCATGTGCAATGCATGCACGCTGCACGTAGGCACTCACGCACAAGAGCCATCGTGTGTGCATGCGCAGGAGAGCTCCGAAGACCAGCTGGATTTCCTGCTGCAATCGCGCGCATGCACAGCGGAGGCCCGAAGACCAGCTGGGTCTCTGCAATCGCGCATGTGCACATGCGCAATCGCATGGGCATGCACAGCTGGAGGTGAGTTGGCCAACAGCTTGTGTGCCCAACAAGATGGCTCTGCGTGCCACCTGTGGCACCCGTGCCGTAGGTTCGCCATCACGGATATAGGTGGCCTGAATTAGTCATTCACACATACACACAAACACAAACACACAATCTTCTCCTGTTCCAAGAAGCCCAGAGATGAGATCAAAAGCCAAAGCAGAATTGCAAGGGCGAGTTGAATAATATTTTGCTTGGTCGTATTTTTCGAAATAATTGTTGTCGGACGATTTGGGGGGCTGGCTAGTAAAGAAAACCTGTTTACCTTAAGAGGAGTTTGGGAAGCTGAAGGACAGGTGGAGCTGCATGCTGATAAAGGAGCAGTGACAGGAGATGGAAAGAAAGGATGGGAGGAAACGGTCAGAAAGAAGGCAGAGAAGAGCAAGGAAGATGACCAGGGAGCTGGTGGTGAAAGGAACCAGTTATCTCTTGCTGAATGAAGAGAAGGGTCAGGTGGGACGTGATAGGTATCTTCCAGTACTTGAGGGGCTGTCACGGAGAAGAAGAGATTGACTTATTCTCCAAAGCACTTGAGGGCAGGAGAAAAAGTAAAAGGTGGAAGATCATTAAAGAGAGATCCAACCTAGAACCAAGGAGAATTTTCCTGACAGTGAGAATAATTAATCCATGGAATGAGTTGCCTTCAGAAGTTGTGGCGGGTGTCCATCACTGGAGAGTTTTTTTTATTTTAAACAAGATTGGATAAAAATTTTGTCCATGACAGTATCAAGACACCTGCCTGGGGATGGATCTGAAAACCTCCAACGTCTCTTGCAACCTTAAAAAATCCGATAAAATGGAGGCATCGATGGAGGCAAGTGGACTTTCTGGGTTTTTCTTTGAAGACATACATCGCTCCTCATCCAAGAAGCTTCTTCAGTTCTGACCGAATGGTGGAGGACGGAAGGATTTATCTCCCTTGCGGTCGTCTGGCCGTTAGCGCTCTTGCCTTCAACTCTGAGTGGAAGAAGCTTCTTGGATGAGGAGCAAAATGTCTTCGAAGGAAAAAAAAATACAGGAAGTCCAGTTGCCTCTTGAAAAATCAACTTGGGGACAACCTGGACGATGGAGAATCTCCACAAAGCATTGATGGTGAGGACAGCCCTGCCAGATGAATATAATAGTCCACCATTATATATTTCTCACGGTGGATGGAATCATGGAACCATGTCATGGAACCACAGGCACTAAATGCGTGAAAAGGTATAAAGAAGAACTAATTAAATTATAGCTCACACGCAAGGAATATTTGGAAGCGTGAGGTGCCCAACTCAGAGGTAACCCTGAGTCTTTGAGGTTGGTAGCCCTCCATAGACAGGTCCTTCGTGACTTTTTCCAGTCTCCTTTAGATGTCATCCAAGTGGAAGGATTGGCTGATTGTTAACTCTGATCAGAGCTCCCATCAGTTTCTAAAAGAAGAAACCGTCTTACTACAATGGATGATCAGTGCTATCTGTTTGGGGTTTTTTTTTTTAAGAACTTTGCCTGTTCGTCACATACACAGCGAGAGAGAGACACACACAGAGAGAGAGACGCAATATAAACTAGCACTGACTACCACTGGTGATGTTATCTAGTTTGGGTAAAGAAATGTCTTAAAGAAAACCAACATGCTCCGAGAGCACCAAAGACCCCACGCGCAGTATAACGACAAAGCCAAAGTGATTCCAGGAGTGGTAGGATCTCTCAGAGCGGTGACTTCTAAACTGGCTTCAATCCGATCCCGGGAATGACATCGTAGCTCCCCGTCCGGAAAAAATGCAGCTAAAATCCTACACAAAATCTTCCAATTTCCAAGCCTCTGGTGGAGGACCCAAGATTGAGAAAGATACAACCCACCCACAGTGATGAGAAGGAAACAATGAATAATACGTATCCCCCAGAAAGAATTCAATGACCAAGTTACAAAAGCTTGAGTTCCAATATTCCCCGGCAACAAGAGGAACGGATGTCAGGGAGATGTCTTCAGGACTTTGGTCCTCTTATCAGCACTGTGGAACAGGCAGACTGGTCCTCCGTTCCCTTCATTAGATGCCCTGCTATGTAATCAGCAACCGAGGCTGATCTTTATTTCTAAATGTTGCCCCAACTCTCTAAATTGGTGGTCTCTTTAAACCTGAGGAAATGTCTACATCAGGGGTGTCAAACTCAGTTTCATTGAGGGCCACATCAGGGTTGTGTTTGACTTTTGGAGGGGGCAGGGTGAGTGTGGCCAGAGTGGGCATGGCCAGCTCAACATCACTCATGTTAGGGGCACCTATGCTACCCTCATAAACTCCATTTTTGCTGGCAGAGGCGCCACAGGCTGTTTCCAGGGGGGCCTGTGGGCCAGATCTAAGCACCCCGTGGCCCCCGGCCCTTGAGTTTGACACCCGTGGTCTATTTATTTTATTTTCTTTTAT
>JAEANM010005461.1:0-14225 GCA_017656035.1 Myanophis thanlyinensis
TACTGCACCATTTATTATTCACCATCAGACATACACCTCCTCCCCTGGATTTGCCTGATTCTAGTGTTCTGTCCATGTGGTGTATCAAGAAGAAATTAGCTGGTTCGATGGCATGGTCCGGTACTGCTGGGTTCAGCCAAGTCTCAGTGAATCAGAGAAGGTTGCAGTCTCTAATGTCTTTATGAAATTTTATCCTGGCTCTGAGGTCATCGAGTTTGTTGTCTAGTGACTGGGCATTTGCGAGTAAGATGCTAGGTAAAGGTGTACGGTGAGCACGGGCCCTCAACCGGTTCTTGATGCCAACTTGCTTTCCCTGTTTTCTTAACCTCTGTGATCATTGCTTCATGAGTCAACTGCAGCATTTCTCATATCCCTGATCTTTTGCCTCCTTCCTGGGTTTTTCAGTTCCATCAACTCCTGGGGGCCCCCAGTCTTTCTTTACCTCCCAGCTTCCCTGGGGCTTCTGAGAGTGGATATTATGCTGCCAGAAGAAGGTGATGTCATCTCCTGGGGGGAGGGGCTTTTTGGAGCAGCTGTATATTAATGGGCAGCTGCAGATGGCCGATGGAGGCTATCGGAATCAGTTGCTGTTCAGGCGGCTGCAGTTGCTGTTTAGGCGGATGTAGCTGCATGGGGAAAGCATCTGATGGCTTGGGGGGGCATCTGAAAGCAGCCTGGATGTGGGCGGCTGCGGAGGGCTGTGGGGGGGGGGGCTGAGGAGAGCTGTGGGGAGGCATGCGATGTCTGGAGAGGCTCCCGGAAGCGTGAGCAGTTTCAGATAACTGGTGGGGGTGTGCGGGAGCAGCCGATGGCTGGGGGGTGCTTGAGCAAGCATCCGCAGCCTCCGACACTCTGCTGTTGACTGCAGATGGTAAGAGGGGGCTTACGAGGAGCTCTGCAGATGGTTGGGGGGGGGGGCTTACATGATCTGAAGCCTCCAGCGGCGTATCTGCGACCTTCCACGATCTCCGGGGGATTTCCCTCATCGCAGTTCACTGTCTTCTTCCGGCGGGGCCATTTCTGATGTTCCCACATGGCTCACTCTCCGCAACCTCTTTTGATGTATTCTGACAACTCTGGGGCTGTGGTTGGTTTCCAGCTTTCCATGATATCTAATAGATTATTCCTGCTATATTTAATTCTGCTGTTTGATGGTAAATTTGAAGGTAAAAAAATGTTCAGGTAATGGGAAAGGGTCGGGGGATAATCGGAATGGCAGCAACGGCAGCCTCCTTAGCCAGCGCCATCTTAAGAATCAAAAAAATTATGACTAATTTTTAAAGACTATGGGCGTCTCCCATTGGGCATGGTTGATTGGTTCCAGTATGCCCTGTTTAATTAGTTTATCCAATTGTTCCTCCACCTTCGGTTTGAGTGCGAAGGGGACTCTGTGTGGTTTCATTCAAATTGGCGCCACCTCAGGGTCTAAACTGAATGCTATTGGGGTCCCTTTGTACCTGCCAAGGTGCTCATCAAAGACTTCTGCAAATTCCTTGATCAGGTTGTCGGTCTCGGGGTCATGGATAATGTGGATAACTCCTGTCATGTCCATACCTAGGGCATCAAACCAATCCAACCCTAGGAGGCTAGGGAAGTTCCCTTGTACTATGATTAATGGGAGCTCTCCTTGGAAATTTAGGTATTTGACTGGCATGTTTTCCCATCCGGCTATGGGGACTGAGTTCCACTGATAGTCCTTGAGGATGGTCTGGCATTTTTTTAGTTAGTCTTTTGTGAGTTGTGGCAAAAGTTTTTTCACTTTGTCCCATGCCATGATTGTGACTGCTGAGCTGGTGTCGAGTTCCATGTCACACCGTTTCTTGTTGATGATGACAGTGACTCTTATTTTGGGATGCTGGGGTTTCAGTTGTGGTTTGTTTCTGTCCGTGGTTTGGTTTATCCATGCTTTGATTGTAAAACAGCCTTCTTCCAGGGTCCTCTGGCTGGCTGGTCCCCGTCTTGTTGTATTTTGTCTGGGCTGTTGGAAGAACTTGTTTGGTTGTCCTCCCAGGTTTGCCCTGCATACTCTAGAGAGGTGTCCTTTTTTATTGCACCTCCTGAAGGTGGCATTTAGGTATCAGCAATGCTGCCTGGCATGGTTCCCACCACAGCCCCCACACATGGTGCTGCAACTCTCAGTGGCCATCTTGGGTCCCCTCATGGGTTTAACTAGGTGGACGTTGCCATCTTCTGAGTCTTCGCAGTCCCCATGGTGGACAGTGGCTGGTTTCCGGGGGTGTTGCGGCTGATAGGTGACTTCAGCTTCTTTGATGGCGATCTGGAGTGTTAAGTCACTTCTGGCTAGCAGTCTTCTCTGTAGTTTTTCATCTCAAAGCCCTTCAACGAGTCTGTCCCTTAGTGTGAGGTCCAGGTCGGTGAAGTCTCATTGAATGGCAGTTTTCCTTGGGCTGCGATGTAATCGCAGATCGTCTCACCTTCCTCCTGATTTCTTTGGTAGAACGCGTGCTGGTGTGCCATCTTGGAGGGTTGTGGGGCATGTCCTTTAGCTTGTCCATCAATGTGGTCCATGGTACCTCATTCACAGTTAGTGGTGCGCTGAGTGCGATGGCCATTGCAAAGACATCTGTCCTACAATAATTTAGGATGAAGGGCTGCTTCTTTTGGGGGGGCAGGTTTTCCAGGTTGCTGCCATCCAGGAAGCAATCAAACCTGTATAAGAATGCGCTCCATGTTTCCTTCTTTGGGTTGAAGGGCGCAAATGTGAGGGCTGGAGCTGCAGAAGCCATTTCGGTTGTTTGATGATTTTTTTTTCTTCGGTGTGGCTTGGCTAGCAATTTCATCCGGTCTGCTCTTAAAATCCCACCTTCATCGCCAGTGTAATGTAGTGGGTTAAAAAAGAGGATTCAGACCAATGATGAACTGCAACAATGTTTTATTAAGTTCTGATCAACTAGCAACAGGCTGCAGGCAGGCATAGACCTTTTATAGGGAAAGGCTGCCTGCCTGACAGCCAATTAAATCAAGATGCTCTCCTGTGCTGGAAAGCATTATGTCATAGAGGAGTTCTGCGCATGTGCGAACACAGCACTTAGCAATCCAAAATAATCAGGTTCTGGAAACACCAGAAAGTGAAAAATGGCTAACAATTGGAAAAACTTTTTTGATTCAGGAAGATGTATAAAGGGGAAATAAACCTGAAAATTACAGGCCAATCACTTGCCTGCCAACAACATACAAATTACAAATTACTTACAGACATTATTGCAAACCAAATTTATGGATATCTAGAAAAAAAGGATTTGCTACCTATAGAATAGAAAGGGTGCTGCAAAAATTCAAGAGGAACCAAAGACCAACTGTTGATTGATAAACTGGTTTTGAAGAATTCAAAGAAAAGACAAACAAATTTGTTCATGGCCTGGATTGATTGTAAGAAAGCATTTGATTCTGTTCCACACAGCTGGATTGAGAAATCTTTAGATGTTTTTGGAATTAGCAATAACATCCAGAAATTAGATAGATTAGATAGATTAAGATTTGGAAGGAACCTTATAAGTCATCTAGTACAACCCCCACCCAAGCAGGAGACCCTACACCATTTCTGACAGATGGCAGTCCAGTCTGTTCTTGACAGACTCCAGTGATGAAGCTCCCACAACTTCTGAAGGCAAGCTGTTCCATAGGTTGATTGCTCTCACTGTCAGAAAATCTCTCCTTGTTTCCAGGGTGAATTTCTCATCGTTCAGTTTCCATCCATTATCCATCATCTGGCCTTTGGGTGCTTTGGAATTTGAAATTCCTTAAGATTTCCATGAAGCTATGGCAAACTAAGTTGATAGTCTGTGGAGCAGAACTTGGTGTAGTTGAAATCAAACAAGGAATCTTCCAAGGCGACTTATTGTCACCTCTGTTATTTGTACTTTCAATGGCACCACTAACAGGCATTTTGAACAAACCAAACTGTGGCTGTGAATTGGCAAAAAATGGGTTGAAAATTTCCCATTTGCTCTACATGGATGATTTAAAACTGTTTGGAAAAACAAAATCTGAATTGAGCTCACTGCTGAAAAGCACTGAGGACTTTAGCAGAGACATTGAGATGCAATTTGGCATTGGTAAATGTGCAACAATTGCTGTTAAGGCAGAAAAAAATGTTGAAGATTATGGATTCAGATTTGATAATGAAGAGTTGACAAAAATAGTAACACAGAAGAAGGATACAAGTACTTAGGAGTTTTTGAAGCCTCTGACCTGTTGCACAACCAAGTCAAGAAAGCTTGGTTGTTTATATACAAAATATATAAAACAAGTCTGGAAATTTTTGAGATCAAAGCTAGACAGAAAAAATATCACTAAGACAATTAACACCTGGGAAGTGCCTGTAATATAATACTCAGATGGAATAATTGATTGGATTTGGCTAGAATTTGATAACTTAGAGCCTCTGCTGAAGGAGGTGAATAAGGGAAACCTCTTGAAAACAAGATTGAAAGCAGAATATCGAAATGAAACAATTGAGTTTCTAACTGAAATAAGCAGCCTATGCACCGGCAATACCTAAAGGACATTGAAGGAAAGGTAGATATAAAGCTAACATGGAGCTGGTTGAGATCAGGGGCACTAAAAAAAGAAACTGAAGATTACATTTCGGCTGCCCAAGAACAAGCCCTGCAGACCAATTCTGTGAAAGCAAAAATTCAACGTATCAATAGCAACAGCAAATGTTGCTTATGCAATGAGAAAGATGAAACAGTGGATCACCTTATCAGCATATCTCACAAATTGATTATCTACAGCATCACGAATGAATTGCCAAAATCATACATTGGAAGCTTTGCCAGATGTTGGGTTCGAATGCAGCAAAAAACCTAGGAACACCAACTTGACAAAGCCCTTGAAAATGAACAGGTCAAGATCTTGTGGAACTTTCGAATTCAAAGAGACAGACATCTGGCCCACAACACACCTGACATCACTATTGTGGAAAAGAAAAAAAAATCATTGACATTGCAATATCAGATGATGCACAAATTGAAGAGAAACACATAGGAAAAATAAACGAAAACCGTGATCTGCAAATTGAAATTTAGCAATTGTGGAGAAAGAAATCAATGGTTGTACTAATGGTAATAGGAGCCCTTGGAGCAATATCCAAAGGATTGCCTAGATACATGGAAATTTTGAACTTATCAGAAGTGAATATTCTGACATTGCAAAAAAACATCTTACTCAGAACTGCCGATATACTCAGATATTACTTTAACAGCTCTTAGGTTTTTGGTTAGGACTTGAACTGTTAAGTTTTTACCAGTCCCAGACTATGAATCAACTTGAAGCTTAAATCTTTAATGATACAACTACTAATACTAATAATACCACCCAATTTGAACATCTGGCTGACTGTGCAATGAATAATAATAATAAAATAATGGTATATATCTGCATGCCCTGCTTGAATTCCTGTACAACTTTTGGCTGGCCAATATCATTAGAGAAAAAGCTAGCAATGAACCCTTTGCGCAGTACAATATTTTCTTTAATATAAGAGTTTGGTTTTTTTTGTTAAGAACATGAAAATCTCTGGATTTATTTAAATCAAACAGGGAGGGAGGGAAGGAAGAGATCATACCTGCATTTCTCCATGGATTACAGGGGCATTTTCGTCGAACATTCCATCTGGTTGTTGCTTGTTCAGAATGAGCCACCTCACACCTCCACAAATGATATCATGGCTAATGTCTTTTACAGTTTTGGTAGCCAAGGCAAAGACTTTTACAACATATGCTGTTAACCTGTAAAGAATGAAATGCATTAATCAACCATTTCAATGAAAATACAAATAGTTGCTTGCTTGGTTTTGTAAGCCAAATATGACTAGGTTGCTGCTAACTAGGATGGACAGGGCAAGAGAGATTTGTACAAAGTCACCACACCACTACATTACAACAAAAGTAGAGGCTGTCCATGCATTGATGGGAAACAATCAAGATTAAAATGAGTTGTCCTCATCCCTCATCTCTCCTTCAACCTAAGAAGGAAAAAGAACTCAACTAATCCCGGTCTCAACCCAGGACTCAAGGCAATATCAAGAGAAATAATGCATCAAATCGTTTAAGAGGAATTACACTGCTGTTATATCACAACAGTGCACAGGAACAAGAGCTTTGGAAGAAATCCAGGGTAAGTGTTAAGAGAATGAGAATTCCTTAATTCAGTTTTTGTGATTATCGAAGATGAATTCTTAACATTTGCTCTAGTTAGTAATAGTCAGTGGAACTGAGTACTTTCAGAGGGTGGCTCCCCACTGAAGTAGGATAACTATCTATTCAGAGAGCCACTTTGCAGTTGCGGTGAAGGTCCTGACCTAGAGAGCAGGAGATTGTGCATTCTAGGCCTCCCTTAGGCATGAAAGCCAGCTGGGTGACTGGGCCTCTGTCAGCCCAATTCACCTCACAGGGCTACTGTTGGGGGGAAAATAGAAGGCAAGAATATTAAATCTGTTCATCATCTTGAACTAACCAAAGAGAAAAAAATCTAGTAACAATAACAATTCAATCTCATGGAATCAGTGTTTCAAGTGCTTCTACTATCTTGAAGCAGGACATTCTGATTCTTATTTTAATGGAAAAAAATCCAATAGAACTGACTGATACTAAAGGCTAGACATCAGAAGACAAGTGGGAGACATATTATATGGGTAAGCCATTGTCAGAAAAAAACATTTTGTCTGAAAGCCTAAAGGATTTTGACTGAAGCACAGCCTAGAAAGGAGCTACTAGGAAGAAGGAAAAGATAAGTACAAAGGAATGAAGGAAGCAAAATAAATAAATAAATACAAAGACAGAGAATCAGATGCTGAAGCAGAAGTTAGAAAATGAAAATATATGAACATATATAGAGGATGTTAGAGGAAAGCTTTTCCATGATCTGAAAGTAACAGCTATAGTTTTGTTCCTACCAAGTACTAGATGCACGGTTTGTAAATGCTGCATAGGAATGGTCTGCTTTCTTGTACACCAACTGCTGAGCATAACCTGAAAAAGGACAAGATAGAAAGAGCTGTGAAATTTAGCTTCAGCCATACAAACTCACACTTGCATCCAGACTGGCAGCCAGAGCAATTTTGCACTCTTCTTTCTTTGCTGTGTGTCTCATTGGAGCTGCTTTCCTTTGCACAATTGTTTTGATTTGTGTTCTGGTCTCAATATAAAACACACACACACGCACGCACACACACACACACACCTAGGAGAGCCAGGGGTGTCTTACCCCCACAGTATTTGTTTCCAGAGAGTAAATCATCTGTGTACCAAGTTTTGGTTGAAATTGGTCAAGGTGTTCCAGAGTTATGCTGGAACATACACACACACATCCTTATATAGATTGTGATAATTCCATATTTAAATATTTCTCAACAGTTACTATGACCACTCCAGACTAAAAAAGTGATACCCTTAGCTAAGCTAGCAAAAACCTATCTTGTGAAAGAAAAACAATAACAACAAAGAATCCCACCATACATTTAAAAACATTTAACTTCTTGACTTCTCTGGGTCTTATATTTGTTCATATTAGGGATTAATGAATCTTACATTTCTATCTACTATGCAAAACATTTCTGGAGACCATTTGCCTTACCCTTATTGATCTGTTTGACAGCTTCAGTTCTGCGATCCACACCAAGATTCTCCCACTGCCCTGTTGCGTCCAAGTAGTAGGTGGCAATAACCGATGGAGTCATGGTGATCATATTTTGCTCCCCACAGCCAGAAGGAGTGATAATGAGATGATTGAGTTTACTTCCATCAATTGAGTTTTCAATCATTTGAGCCACACGGTTACCTGAATATGAAAAAATTGCCAAGCATGTTAGAAGCTGGGTAATTTGTTATCTTTCTTTAAGCTTCAATATCTTTAAGGCAAACAATTAGTCTAATCTTGCTTCCAACTCCACTACCCTTCCTTTAGAGCATTGAGCATGGAGTTCCAGGACTAATTAGAAGGTTTATTAACTAACTTATTTATTTCAGTTTCAAGATTGCCAGACTCCTTAGCAATTCTGGGTGGCTTACTGTTAAAAATAAGAAACAATACATAAAGGATATTGTTGTGTAGGTTGAAGAATGAGTAGAGACAGATCAACAGTAAAGCAACAAGTCTTTATTGAAGCTCTGATCAACTAACAAAGCTGCAGGCAGGCAGATCCCTTTTATAGGGAAAAACTGCCTGCCTGACAGCCAATTAAATCAGGGTGCTCTGCGTTTGGCCGCCTCTTCCCCTCTTGGTCTTCCCTGTCGTCTGGTAGTCTGTTGCGTAATTGATCGATGTGTCGCTGCCACTCTCTGCTGTCTTCAAGGGCAATGATGTATGACCTGGGACCTGAAGTTTTTGTTATTGTGTCTGGAAGCCACAGTGGGTTGTCTGTGTAGTTCCTGGCAAACACTGCATCATTTATTTTTAGCGTTCTCGGGTTTGATTCAGGTGTTTTGTTGTTGTGGTTTTCCAGATGCTCTGGGTGTAGTCTGTCCAGCCCGATGCGGAGTCTCCGGCCCATTAAGAGTTCTGCTGGGCTTCTGTCTATTGCCATTGCAGGGATCGTGTGTTGTGACAACAGGAATTTGTTTATTTTAGTTTGTAAATTGCCCAGTCCCATTTTCTAAAGTGCTTTTTCGGTCGTGCAGACAGACGGCACTGATAGGGCATGTTGGCTGTCCAAGTACTCTTCGAACCAGGCCTCTGTGAATTGCAGCCCGTTGTCAGAGGCGATTACGTCCGGGAGACCATGCGTGGCGAAAAGCTTGTCCAGGGCCGCTATGACTGCTTCTGTTGAGGTGGTTGACATTTTTTGGACCTCAATCCACTTGGAATATGCATCTGTAGTTATTAGCAGCATGTGGCCCTGGACAGGTCTGGCAAAGTCTATGTGCAGCCGCGACCAGAGTTTCTTGGGGTTTTCCCATTGGGTGGAGGTTGCTGTTGATGGGGCTGGGTGGGAGGCTTGGCATGGCTGGCATAGTTTGACCCACCTTTTAATGTCCTGGTCTATCTCTGGCCAGCAGACATAGCTCCACGCGAACGTCTTCATTCTGACAATGCCGGGGTGTCCCTCATGTAGTAGTTTTTTAATGTGGTATTGTTGGCTCTGGGGAATGATGTTCTCCCAGAGTAGGCAGCCTCTTTGCATAGAGATCTCGTGTTGCCTATTGTAGAATTTTTTAAATTCAGCGCTGTGCGGCTTGTCCAGCCAGCCCTGGCAGACCCATCTATGGATTACTGAGAGTGTTCTGTTGGCTTTTGTTTCTCTGGCTATGTCTGTGGCTATCAGTGGGCTGTCTGGCAAGTGTTCGATCATCAGCACTTGGGAAGCAGGTGCGGGGTCTTGGATGCATGTCTTCAGGGGACATCTGCTAAGGGCGTTGGCATGTGCTATGGCCATCCCGAGTCTGTGTAAAAGTTGTAATTATAGGAGGCCAGGAACTCAGTCCACCTGGTCATTCATGGCAACAGGACTTGTGGTATTTGTCTGTCGCCCGCGATGATGCCTAAAAGGGGTTTGTGGTCTGTTATTAGCTGGAATCTTCATCTGTAAAGGTATTCGTGGAACCGCTTGATTCCAGCTACAGCTGCCAGTGCCTCTTTATCTAGCTGGCTGTAATTACATTCTGCCGGTGACATCGTCCTGGAGAAAAAGGTGATTGGGGCTTCTCTGTCAGGGAGTTTGTGGCTCAGAATGGCCTCCACACCAAAAGGCGAAGCATCGCATGTGAGGGTTATTGGGAGCTGCTGGTTGTACTGGACAAGCAGGCTCTTAGATGATATGAGTCTTTTAACCCCCTTGAATGCATTGTCTTCTTTCTTGCCCCAAGTCCATGATGCCCCCTTGTTTAGTAAGCGATGTAGAGGCTTGGCTATGGTTGCCTTCTGTTTTAAGAAAATACTATAAAAGTTTAATAGTCCTAAGAAGGCTTGTAGTTCTGTTTTATTGGTTGGTGTGGGTGCTTCTTGCTTGATGGCTTTGACTTTCTCCGCTGTGGGGTGAATTCCTTCAGCTTTGATCAGGTATCCCAGGAACTCTACTTCGGTTGCCACTAGGTGGCACTTGTCCTTTTTTACTTTCAAGCCGGCTTCCAGGAATCTCTGAAGGACTCGTGATGATTTCTTCCTGGTCTTTGGCCACAATTAGGATGCCATTGAAGTAGGGGATTACTCCTGTAATGCCCTGTAAAAGACACTCCATCAACGATTGGAATATCCCTGGTGCCACACTGACCCCAAATTGTAAGCAGTTGCACTTGAAGGCGCCGCGATGTGTTACAATTGTCTGCGCCTCTGCTGTTTGGGGGTCTACAGGCAATTGTTGGTATGCCTGGGCCAAGTCTAGTTTAGCAAAAAAAAATTCCTTGCCCCAGGGAGTGGAGGAGATGTTGCACGATTGGAACCAGATATGCGTGATGTTGCAAGGCTTTATTTATGGTACACTTGTAGTCAGTGCACAGCCTAACAGAGCTGTCTGGCTTAATGGGGGTCACTATCGGTGTTTCCCACATTGCATGGTCTACCAGTTCCAGTATCCTTTGTTTTACTAGCTTGTCTATTTGTTTGTCCACCTTCGGCTTGAGCACGAAGGGGACTCTGCATGACTTCATGTGGATAGGTGCCACCCCGGGGTCTAAGCTGAATGTTATGGGGGTCCCCTTGTACCTTCTGAGCTGGCCATTGAAAACCTCAGTGAAGTCTTCCATTAGCTGGTTCATTCCGTCGTCCTGAATGCTATGGACGACTCCGGTCACATCCATTCCCAGGGTGTCGAACCTGAGTCCTAGCAGGCTGGGAAGATTTCCGTGGACTATAATGAGGGGAAGTTCCCCTTTGAAGTCCAGGTATCTCACAGGAACGTTTTCCCATCAGGTGATGGGAATTGTGTTCTCCTGGTAATCTTTCAATATGGTTTGGCACTTCCTTAGGTCCTTTTTGGTGAGGTGCGGAAAAAGTTGTTTTATTCTGTTCCTGGACATTATGGTGATGCCTGAGTCCGTGTCCAACTCCATGTCACATGGTTTGTTGTTTATTCTTACTGTGATCCTGATTTTGGGTCTCCTCAGTTTCAGTTTCGGCTCTTCTGCCCTCATGGTTTGATTGGTCCATGCTTTAATGGTAAACCATCCCTCTTCTGGTGCCCTTTGTCTGGACTGCGGCTTCCTTGCTGTGTTGGGTTGTTGGTCTTGAAAGGAATTGTTTGATGGCCCTTGGAGGTTGGCTCTGCATACTCTTGTGAGGTGCCCTTTCTTGTTGTACCTCCTGCAGGTGCCGCTCAGGTAGCAGCATTGTTGCCTGGCATGGTTGCTGCTGTAGCCCCCGCATGTAGTGTTGCAACCCTTGGTGGCCATCTTGGGTCCCCTCATGGGTTTTATGAGGTGGACCTCACCATCATCTGCAGAGTCTGACCCTTTGTTGTCCTCATAGGTCACCTGGTGGATGGTTGTTGGTTTTCTTGGGTCTTGCGGCTTATAAGTGGCTTCTGCAGCAGTGGCTTCCTCGATGGCATTTTTCAGGGTGACGGTGTTTTGTGCCATCAGTCACCTCTTAAGTTTGTCGTCCCTCAGTCCCAAGACTAGCTTGTCCCTGAGGGTTCAATCAAGATCTGCAAAGTCTGTATTGCCACTCTCCACAGGGCTGCGAGGAAGTCACAAATGGATTCGCCTTCCTCCTGGTTGTGCTCATAGAATGCCCCCCAGTGGGTCAATACTGATTGTTGGGGTGCATAGTGGTTTTACAGCTTGGTCATCAGGGTTGACCAGGATACTTCTTTTAGTGTTTGAGATGCCACGAGGGCGATCGCCATGGCAAAGACTTTGGATCCGCAGTAGTTTAAGAAGAGCGATTGCTTCTTCTTTTCAGGCAGGTCTTTGAGGTTGCTTCCATTGAGGAAGAACTCGAACCTGTCTAGGAACGCACCCCACATTTCCTTCTTGTGGGTGTAGGGGGTGAATGTTAAAGCTGGAGCTGATGAAGCCATTCTGTTCGTTTCCAGGGTTTTTTTCTCTCTTTCCACAGCTGGTTAGTGATTCCATCCAATCTGTTTCTAAAATCCCACCTTCATCACCAGTGTTGTGTGAGTTGAAGAATGAGTAGAGACAGATCAACAGTAAAGCAACAAGTCTTTATTGAAGCTCTGATCAACTAACAAAGGCTGCAGGCAGGCAGATCCTTTTTATAGGGAAAAGCTGCCTGCCTGACAGCCAATTAAATCAGGGTGCTTTCCTATGCTGGGAAAGCATTAGGTCATTCAATAGTTGTGCGCACACGTGGATACAGCAGATATAGCTGATCAAAAGATTGTCAGGCCTGTCCTAGTTTGAGCATTTAGGAAAGAAAGACCCTCAACTCCATTTGCAGTGTAAGATATACTTTTACTAAAGCCAAGTGGTTACAGTGTAGGAAAAGCCAGATCTAAGGATTTGCGCATAAAACCATTTCTTTTCCCCTCTCCCAGGCCCTCCCTACCATCTTAGTAGTGTCCAGTAAAGTTTAAATTAGTTGTTTTGGTAATAGGTCTGAGGTTTGGCATCTCTTTGATAGACATTTGCATTCTGTTCCCATGCCTATGTCCTTGAATCATTCAACAGGTGTCTCTGGTTGGCACTTCTGGCTCCTGTCATACTCCCTCCCTCCATTCACCTTTCCTTCCCTCCATACTTTATGGCAGGCTTCCAACAAAGTGAAGTAGGGTTGAAGCAGTGTGATGGCAGATCTGACACTAACTCAATACCAGCAGAAAACCAAATGTTGTACAGGGACTCCACAATGAAAACCACCAATTTTTTAAATGACTTTTTGAATGTGGTTAGAGTTGAACCTGTATGGATCTGGGGGAGAATGGCATTCCAGAGGGCAGGCATGGAGCAGAGAAGGAGTCTGGGTTTCAAATAACTAATTCTTACCTTGAATACTAATTTTGGTTTCTGTTTCCGTGTCAGGCACCTTGTCATCTAATTTATTGGCCACGACCTGTTGTTCCTGGGTTCCACCTGAAAAATGAAACAGAAAATGAGGAAAATTACAGGAAAAGAAAAATATCACATTCCACAATAAGTACCTCTTTGATATTGTTTCTAATAATCAATTGTAAATGGAATTCAACACAATTATCTTAATAGGCACTTAACAGGAAGGAATATAATTATCTGTAAACACATAACTTTTAAAAATTAAAATAACTTTTATTTTAAACTGTCATGGTAAAAAGATCCTCTCTTTTTCCTGGAAACAATTATGCAAGTGGGTGAAAGGACTGTGCCATCTGCAGGACTTAGTAAAAGGTATAATGGGAATTAATAACTAAGAATGACTCACCAACTGCACTTGGGTCCAGTTCAATAACAGTAACAATATCTTTCCGTACCCCTTCAGGCTGTTACAGAAAAAGACACCAGAACAATATCTTATGGGAGCCTCATTGGAAATAAAAATATCATGCATGATAGCAACAAATACTTCAAAAGAGCGATTACAAAGTACAAAGACTCCCCTGTAGCATCTCTTAGAAATGTAGTAAAATAGAATTGGTGCTTGGATGCAAAATAGGAAGACTTATGTCAGCCTCAATAAGCCAAATCAGTATGGCCCTCTATTAAGGATTAAATTTCTATTTATCCAGCAGTCCACCATTGGCTTTTAATGAATCCTTCCCCGCCCCCCCCCAGCTGAATATCCTGGAAGCCCTGAGCTTCCTTATCTCAGTTTAAGTGTGAGGGAACAAGAATGTATCTGGTCACTCCAGAGGTTCTTCCTTATTCTTACTGTAGTGGTTCCCGTGCTTTCTTCCTCCCTAAAAACAGCTGCTGTGTGTTGTGTGTGTAGCCTGCCTCTCACAGAGTGATATTCCACATATCTGATGAAGTGTAGATGGTAAAAGCATTGCCAATCTTTAAAATGTTGCAATGCTGATGTGACTTTGTTGCACAAGAGTAACATTCCACATTCTCTAGAAACAGTTTAACAATAAAGTCAGCTTGGTACTGTTTGGGCTTAGCCTAATTTGGGTGACTTCCAGGTAAGTTAGACTTATCTGTGGTGATTGTGAATTCTGGGATCTGTTTTGGGATCTATTGTCCCAAGACATGCTTTGGTAAGAGTCCCAAAGGGGGTCTTCCCCCCACATACACATGCCCAGGAATAACTAAATATCAGGAAGCATCATCCAAAAGACTTTTTCTCCAAAAGTCATTGAAATTCATGGGGGGGGGGGGGGGAGGGTGTTTTGT
>JAEANM010005462.1:0-19594 GCA_017656035.1 Myanophis thanlyinensis
CGTAAGCATTTCACTGCATATCGTACCATGTATGACTGTGTATGTGACCAATAAATTTGAAATTGAAATTGAATTGTGCTCTAATCTCCTGGGTCGTTTGTTTTGTGATCTTTTTTCCATTAGCCTCCCATGTTTTAATAGCTTGTGTGATATATATATATATATATCATGCTGAAAGAGCTAGTATTTCTTTTTCAATACTCATAATCTTAACATCTAGAAAAATAATGGTGATATCTGTCACATGCCTAAGATATGTCAGGTTCTTCATCACTGCTATGAAAATGTTCTTCCCTTCCAATAGCTGCTTTAAATTATATCCAAAGATATAAATGATACTTTATGAGCTTAGCTGGGTCTTTTGGGTGAATTGTTAATTAGTAATGATTTTTAATGAAATGTTTTAATCAGATTTTATATGTTTTTAAAAAATTTGTTAGACACTTTAAGTGCCATCAGGAAAGAGAGGTGGAATATCATATAACACAGCAGAAGGGGTTGTGTACTTAAACTCAGCTTCTAATTAGCTCTATATTTATAAACTGGGCCACCCTATTGATCCAATATCAACTGTTCTCTGAGTCTTTGGCAAGAGAACATTGCACAGTAATATTAGATTACAGTAAACTGATGAACTCTGGCAATCTTTTTCCTTGAATGATCTGAAGCTTCTGGATTTGAAACAGAAACCATTGTTAATGCTTCCTCAGTTTAAGATGTGAAGAACAAAATGGTTGAGGAAGGATCATTCTGACACTGAAAAGCTCAAACAGAAATCTGCTTTACTGAGGACAGAAGAATGCAAGATCTTAAGTTCTCACATGATATACAGTATCCATGTTCTGCATCCCCCATCACTTTTGTGATATCCATTTTGTGATATCCATGCCTAGGCTAGAAAATCCCCTTGGAGATATAAAAGCTTTACATGTTCAGTGGCATCTTTTTGGAATCACGGTAGGAGAATGAATCACATTTGGATAGCAGGAATATATGCTCACTCGCCTTTATCCCCTTAGCAATGCAGCTGAAATGACAAAACACATTGTGACAGCAATTTGGCAATAGGTAATTCTAATATCCATGTAAAACATGAAGGAGCAAAGAAGTATCCAATTCTCCAGAGAGTTGATCTAAAACAAAATAAAAAGAGAGACTTTCCTGACTTATTTATTTTAATCTTCCAAACCTGTCAGGGAAGCATGATGGCCTTTGCAAACGTGGCTCTTTGAATGAGAGTCAATATAAACCAAACCGTGTGGGATTATATATCTTTAGCTAAACGGAAGCAATATGATACAGATCATTAACTCTAAACACCTTCTCCATTCGTCTTCAGCAACACACATATTGAGGTTGCTGAACTGAGAAATGTTACTGTGGGTACAGGCCATCCATTTTAAGCAGTGATAGGCAATAAAAAATGATAGTGGGAAAAGGGATTCCTCTATTGAATTATTATGCAGCTTGCTTAAATAATATTTGCTGTAGTTTGGCCTCCCCATAAAATATCTAGTTCACTGGAAGATATAAAGTTGATCGTGTGTAAATGCTGAATTGCTTGATAGGTCAGCAGTGATTTAACTCTTGCACATACCTCAGTGCCCTTTTTCTCTTTGTGGACAAGGAACTAATGTAACAACACTAAATAGTTTACCTCATACGTCCTTTTAATCCTGCTTAATCAGGATAAAGTGTAGTAAGCCACTGGCATACACCTGCAAATTATTTCACACCACATATCCTGGCATCTAAAAAGAATATATTTGTCATCTTTGTGGCCCCATTATCACATCTGCAACCAGGCCACAAATAATTTATGTAGCAAATCTACATATCAGGAAATCCTCGTATCAATTATAATAAAGTAGCAAGTACATATTTTACAACAGAATGTGTTCTGACATAACATTTCTCTTTAAAGAAGTTAAATAAATGCAATTTTAAATACAGACACAGAAGGGAAGATAAATAGGGTCAGTAGGTAGAATTAAGATGTGAAGTTTGAGCAGCTGCTAAATTACTTGGAAAAGAAAGCTATTTGTAGATATTAGTTCCATCCATCCACATCAATCTTTTAAATTCATTTATTAACTGAGTCAGATAAGAGTTCCATGGGGCATCCCTTTACATAAAGTATGGAAGGTATAGAGAAAGCTCAAGAACTTTTCAGCTATCTCTCTCTTCTCAACTGTCTATATAGAGAAGTTCATCCTTCTATTCAGTGAAGACCACAAACCCAATATTCATTCTCCAGAACAGTTTATTTGGAAGATTCTTCAGAGCCTGGTTGCTCACATGAAGAATATAACAAGTTGAAGGAGTCCTTTCCCATCATCAGCTACAAGCTGCACTGTGCTTACTGTACAGGAACAAAGAGACTCAGATCACAGGTTATTAGTTACAAGGTAGGTGTCAAGTAACTTCCTACGCTGATACAAATGAAGTGAAGAAAATCTGAATATTGGAAAAATATGCACTATGCAATTCCTTATCTCTACTGTGCTATCTGCTCAAGTATTATTCATTCATTCATTCGTTCATTTAAATTTATATACCGCCCCTCTCCCAAGAAGGGACTCGGGGTGGTATACAAGTAAAAGGGCATAAACCTCCCTACTTTCCCACGGAAGCTAAATGCTTCCATAGTGATCCCCCAAAATAATTTTTCCTATATTTTTTTTCTTCAATATGTGGCAACTGAATTTAAATCTCAGCAGCACCCTTTTTTGAAGCCACGTCATTTCAATGTAAAAAGAAGGTTTGTGCATTTCCTTCTCCTCGTTTAGTTTAATTTCTTCTAGTTCATTCTGGACTGCTTACATAGATATGTTCAAGTTTTCTAATGTTCTTTTTTTTTTTTTTTAAAGAGCTGAACATCACCCATCAACGGTAGCCAATTCAGGAGGTTTCTAAACATCAGGAAAGTCAATTTGTACTGTTTGTCATGTAATTCTTAAAAGATATGGAGACTACAGAAAATAAATGGGAAGTTTAATGGCTGAATAATCAAACCAGTTTGGCAAGAGCCCATCATTCAAAACTTTCTGCCTTGATCAATGTACCTGTGAGTCTTGCTTTCTCTATCATCCAATTTAAAAAAAAAGTTCTAAATATCATTTTAATTGAAACATTTACAAATTGGAAACACTTATTTTTAAAACACTTGCCCACCCCTAATTTAGAGGAATATTATAAGGCATTCTCAAATACAGCTACTGTTGAGTTGAACTTTCAAACTCCCAACCCTACCCTGCAATTGGTAGTAAATATGTTGGAAGTTATTTATGTTATATCCATATTTGCCACAGCCTTTCTTCAACAGAGCAAAAATCCTAATCTTGTCCAATCTTAAACAGACTGTATTTTGAAAAGACAGCACTAAATTATATAAATTTTCAGTCTAGTTATTTAAAATAGCACATTTCTCCTTTTCACTTATTTATAGTCTATTGTATTGGATATCCTTCTCCTGTCCTATTTACTCAAATCACATTTGCAAAGCTAAATCCCTTCTTAGTTTAGTCTCTTCTCCTTTCAGAAAATATCCCATTTTTCTCGCCCAGAATGGATTTAAAACATTATGTTGAGACTTACAGAAATGTCGTGAAAATATCTCTTCCAAACTACAGATATCAGAGAGAACACAGAGCAGGCCTAATCACTGAGCCTAGGAAAATCTTCAAGAATGTATGCCCCCATTATATTCTTATAATTTTTAATTCACTTGAGAGATCTTTCTTTCTTCATGTTCCTTTTAACAAAAAAAGTGCAGTTTTTATACTTTTATGTGAATTTTAAGAAACATAAGCATCATCATGGTACTCATTATTCCACAGACATATTACATCTTATACATAAAAAGTGGCTGGTTTTCAAATAAAACAGAGCCCCACAGACATTTTTTTTTAATTCTCTCTGTGGAAGTGTCCCCATTTTTAACAATATCAACAAATAATGGTAGCAGAACTGCCTATTAAAATCTAGGTCTGACACAGACTTGCAGAAAGTTGGAAGAAGGGGACTGTGGCAGCCAAAATCTCCCTCACTTAAAGTAAATAAATAACTTCAAAGATACAAAATAAGCATATGATATACTTATTGTAGGGGGGAGAAGGGGGATTGATAATAAATGAACCTTTCTTATGTTGAGGGAAGGGGTAGTTAGTTTACCACCACAAAGTTAACATAAAAGCAAAGATGTCTGCAAATTTCTCCACATCTTACCCCACTCTTCATACATACAAATCCACATTCCATCTTTTAAGAATTTGAATTCTGTCATTGCCATGAATATGACTGAAAAGGGGAGAGAGGCTGACATGCTGTAGTTCCAGATTGAGAAGCCCCTGTCAAAGTGATTCCTCCAAGCATGGGTTTCCTCTGGTAGCAACTGCAGCCACTTCTAGCAATTGGGTAAAGCATTGCATTTCCCCACAAAAGCTTACTACGAGCTTGGGAAATGCAAAATATCTTACAACTTCACTTCCCAGATAAGCCTTCCTTTCATTTGTGCAGTAGCTGTCTCCTAGCCTATTTTGAAACTCCTTTTTTTTTTTTTTGCTTTTTAAGCATTTTGATTGTGTTTATGTATTTCAAAGACAAATATTCAGTCCAATTCTTAAGTCCACAACCTTTATTTTCTTAATAACTTATTCATTTCTTTGACTAAATCCTCTAGGCTGTTCTCCAAGATTATGATTAGGTTTGCATCTTGCTACTATGCTTAATTTAATTGCCTAAATTTCTGCAATTTAGCTTCATTGTGCTTTCCCATCAACATTATTCCTTCATAGTCCTTTGTAACAGTGCAAAGTATTTTTAAGCACAACTTCTGTTTTTCTCTGTCTTTGAGTTTTTTTTTGCTGATTGAATAGTGCTTCTCATTTGGTTTGCCAATGATACAGTCTAGTCAATCTGATTAGTCCATCTAGTGATGTCCATATTTAGAATCATCTTTTAGATTTTAGAAAGAAGATAATTGCTATACATACTGGTTGAGTTTTTTTAAAATAGAATTCTATAACTCAGTCTCCCACTTTGTTTTGTATATTGAAATCAAATTTCCTTATTATTCCAACAGGCTATTTTATATGCAACTTTATCATTTTTGTTGCCTGTAATGAAAATGATATCTTTTGCCATTTTGACATCAAGATATTGCTGGTCAACCTAGAACTGTTTTACTTTTTTCTGTCTCTTTATAAGAACATAGACATGGATGACTATAACAGCATATTTGATCTCAGATTAAAACTACCATTTGGGGGAGATATATTTGAACACCTTCTTACTAATGATGCTGACCCCCTTCCTTCTATGATTTTCTTTTTCACAATAGCACACCTGATGCTTTTTCAATGTGAAGTGATCCATTCCAGTTCATTTCATTTCACTGATTCTCTGAATGTCAGTGTTCAGTCTTGAGATTTCTGCGCTTGTCAGGCCCAAAACCAAGAATGACACATGGTGATTCTTTCACAATGAATTCTTTATTGTTTCATAGCTATAGACAAATTCTTGAAACAATGAGCACTCTACGATTTATATCTACAATATACAATGCATTATATATTACCATGAACTATTAGGGAGGGGCTATCTTTATACTCTTTCCATCATATAAAATAGCAGTAGCACTTAGACCTACAGCCCTCTCTAAGCAGTTTAGAGAGTCAGCATATTGCCCCCAACAATCTGGGCCCTCATTTTACTAACCTCAGAAGGATGGAAGCCTGAGTCAACTTTGAGCCAGTTAAGGTCAATGTTGGCAATGGAATGCAGAATTAGTCTACGATTCTGCATTCTAACCACTGTGCCACCATGGCTCTCTCTGGACTGATTGCCTCTTACTCCTCTGTAATTCACACCCTCCCTCTTAGGAAATCACATTATTGTATATTCCATCAGAGCTCTGAAATAAATATGCTTGCCATCTTTTGTGGTTCTGACATTTCATATTTATCTTTGTAATTTCAAATTTTCCTTTTGCCACTGGGACACATCAGCAGCTTGATATCCTTTCATTTTTAATGTAACCATTTCATAAGCTATCAGTTCTATTAGTATTTGCCATCTTCTGTAGTAGTTGATTGGATATCTTCTGACTTGGGGGAGTGCATATTCAGTAGAGACAACTATAGAAGCCCATGAGCAGAGGAAAGCATAAACCATTATTCTGTGTAGAAGAAAATCTTTCAACGAAATCATCAGAAGACTAATATATGGAGGCACTCATGCATCCTAAAGCAAAGCTGCATTAGCATGTATAAAAGAAGGAGACTTGGAAAAGAAACAGCCAATATCCCAGTGGATTATAAAAAATGGAGACCACTCTTTGAAAATCAACTTTTATTTTCAAAGAACTCAACAACCAAGAAATCAAATTAGGTTGACCTAAACCTATTTTGAAAAGGGCAACAGTGGTAGCACAGTACATTGATCAATCACAAGTGGGTTTTTTCTCAATTGTTTGATGAAAAAGAATGATGTGACAAATGTCTTTTTTGGCTATTCCTACAATTAATGGGTGAGCATGCCAGGATTGAATTTATAGGATGTTCATGTGTACAGTTTTCACCTAATCTTGCTAATCATACATTCTTAAGCAAACCTGATTAGTTAAGCAACTTTGTTACCTATTTCAATTTACATAATGCTTATATTTCACAATAGCATGAAGACTGGGGCAACCATAAAATGTGAATGATGACCCTTTTTATTTCCATGCTGAAGCAAGAGGAAGAAACATTCAGTGTTTATGAGAAAATGGTGATTGGTGGAAGGAATAAATAGTAATCATTTGGCACTAACTAAACAAAGAGTAACTATCTTATATTAATATACATTCAGCAATTTACTGCAGCTTAATCAGATATTGTAATCAGGCATGGCAGGAACTGAATTCAATGGCTGCACCCAAAAGTGCTGTTTATTAATTTATCTTAGCATTTAATGATGACTTGTCAACATAAATTATGTGGTTTCATTGGTTGTGTTTCTTTGTATTCAGGAAATGCTTCTAAGGGGGAAAAAAGCCCTATTTTTCCTTCTTCTTTTCCTCTGTTTATATTGAAAAGCATTGGGTATTCATGAGAATTGATTACCTGCTCATTCTGATGTGAGCATGATATGTCATTCAAACCTACCAGGGTCTATCCAGCTCTGCTAGGCAATGTCATTCCCAGAAACTGCTGGAACTGTCAGTCTTGATTTCACAAAAGCTTCTAATTTTTTTTTGTTACCATTATGTTTATTCCACTGTCTTGAGTTTTTGATTTTGGAATTCTTTTTTTTTAAAGCCTACACACACACCCAAAAAATCATGTCATTTTGTTTGCCCTTCCACTGCTTGCATTTTTATATTCTTTTCCTAAAAGAAAACAAAAGATCTGTAAATAGATAATACCTATGATAGATGAATGTCATTTCTCCTGTTTGAGAAAGGGTTGCAACTCATCATAAAGGATCAAATTCATAGCTTATAGCTACTCATAGATTCATCTTCGCCCATTTAAGGCAAATGTGTTGTCAGAAGTTTCACAGCTTCTCACCAGTTTAGGTTCATATAGCAACTACTGAACTGTACAGCTAGATCTTCAGTTCAGGAAACCATGTTAGTAGAAAATATGGCAACTGATTGGAGCTGGAAATTATAGTAAGCATCACAGCATAGTTTCCAAGGCCATTTCTGCATTGTTAAATTGTAAAGCTCTCAGGCCCGAGCCCAAAGACGACACAGCAAAATCCTGTCAAGTCCAATCCTTTATTTATTTTCAGCTAATGGACAGAAACTTGCCAAAGTAAAGTTATAACCTAACCTCCTAGATATATCCTGAGGGATTTTAGGGTGTGTGGACACTCCCTCACCCATCCAATTCGGGACTGTGCAGTCTCTAAATCTAGGCCTCTCTCTGATCAGTTTTACTGTCTCCTCCCTGGCAAAGTTCTGTGTGGCCAAAACCTCCACATACTGATTCTCCAGGTTCCATCACAAAAGGGTAACGGTATTTGAAACAGTGTGATACTGTGTCCCAGGTTTATTTTCAGACCTCTATGTCTCCCATTTGAACTATGGCAGGCCATACCGCTTGGGAGTGATCCTTGTCAATGGAAAAGGTAATAGAGCTTAGAGAAATGCATCTGGTTCCCTCCTCAGCTGCCTTTTCAGCATTAGATTGAGACATTTCTATTCTCTAATGCCCTTTTGTTCAAATTGCCACAGATGAGCAACAGGGTGGTCTTCAGATAAATCATGACTTTACCATTGTAGTAGCTGCTGTTTAGTAGATACTGTAAGTGATAATTTTAATGGATTTTTTTTTCAGTGTCTTTGAAGATAATTTACCTGCTTTCTTTGTCTATATTCTCATTATTCCACTATTTTTTAATTTATAATTTAAATGTCAGTTTAATTTTTTAAATGTATTTAGCTACATGATATGTTGTTGAAGTCTGTTTAGAAAAGCAGTGTATAATTCTAGAAATAAAGATTTCATTTTGCAAACAATTTTCCTAATATGTTTTTCCACACATGGTTTCTACCCCTAGGCCATATTCATATTACAGTTGTAATGTTTTTAATGTAAATGAGGGGTATAATTTGAAGTTCATATTTTCTTAATGTAAATCATGTAGGAAATATAATTAAAGTACTTAAGACAAATAGTTAAAAAATAACTAAGTCTAGAAGAAATAGCTTTTTGGTTATGGAGCAAATGCAATTAAATGTGTAACCTACAGATTCAGTCTTGGCAAGTTTAAGATGGGTGAACTTCATGCTGCCTGGGGAATTCTGGGAATTGAAGTCCATGCACCTTAAGCTGCCAAAGTTGAGAAGCATGGGTCTACAGTAGAGTTTAGGATTTTCCATTCCTGTTTTATTTAGAGTTTTAAATAAATTAAATAAAACAGTTGTGGTTTTCTTAACAAATAGTGATTAAAGCGATATAAACCATTACTGGACTTTTTATGAGAAACTGAAATTAAAGGTTGATCTGGGCTTTAATGATTAAATATGAGATTATAGAAATAATGTAGGCAAATGTTAATGTTAGAATAAGGCTCTCAGACATCTGTAGATGATAATTGTGGGAAAATGAGCCTGCACTTCTGCAGCAGGCAGATAACTATAGAGATTCTCAGTCATCCTAGTCAAGGTTGTCCCAAAAGTGCTTTTTCAATAGGAACTGGACTTTCTTGTTGAAAAAGCATCTTTGGGACTGCAGCAGACAGGTTTATCAGCCCCCAACTGCAGAAGCACTGTAGAAAGCCTGAGTCACCTGACCTAGAAAGATTCTTTGCCCTTATACAGGAAGATTAAGTGAATGAAAAGAGATATTCAAAAGAGAGATATGACTCAGGAAAATAGACATGTCTGAGTCAGTTCTATAAAAAGAAGGGCTTGAGAATCAGACTATTTTTGGAAAACAACTGTGCAACATTCATCCCAGCTTCTTGACTTTATGCTATTTCTGACTCCCTAAGTGACCACTGGATAGATACAGGACTACATTCAACCTATTCATTGTTGAATCTTCGATCTCTGGAACTTGCATGACCTTTTAAAATGCAGTATTGAGGCTGAAAGCTAACATGCTGCTGGTAGGCTCTAGCCTGGATCAGGATTCTAATTTTGGGATTTAGATTCATGTTTGACCCAACAGGTCTGATGCCTCTGTTGTCAGACAATTACTAATGTCATTGGTATCACACCGATATAACAAAACTTTGTAATCTTGGCCTCTCTCCTGAATATTTAGACCAATTAACCCTGGAGAAGGATGAATAGTAAATAGTAAAAGGTAAAGGTAAATAATCTCTGCAGATTTCACTCCGCTAGTCATTTCCGACTATAGGGGGCAGTGCTCACCTCCATTTCAAAGCCATTAAACCAGCACTGTCCAAAGACATTTCTGCAGTCATGTGATCAGCATGACATCACAGAGCACTGTTACTTTCCCATCGAAGTGGTACCTATTTATCTACTCGCATTTGCATGCTTTAGAACTGGTGCTGGGGGAGCTGGGGTGAGGATGGGAATTCACTCCGTCATGTGGAGCTCAGGTCTCAAACCTAGGATGCCCACTTTTCCAGCTGACAAATCCAGCATCTTAATAGCTGAGCCACCACATCATCTCTAATATTAAATAATAAAAGAATCAGGGACACTGATTATAAAAATAATCTCACCAGTGCTCCTGATTTCTATTAGATGGCCACAAGCCTTCTATTGTGGGGTACCTCTACAATTTAACTCTAAACAAATATAGATGGGCTTTTTCCAGAGCCTGCTTTGATGCCTTCTCAGCATCTCTACTGATGGGAAGATTTCATGGGACTCCTTATTTATAGAGACTTTGTCCTTGTAGATCTAGGAGGGTTGAAACTCTACATCATATCCTCATATGATGCCCTTTCTATGATGCCCCAAGATGAGCTCTGATCCCTGTAATCATTTCCAAATATGAAGCCCATACCAATATATATTCATTATTTTTAAAGGATCCTAACTTTACACTCACATAACAGGTGATCAAATAACTTCACCATGTTATACAGTACAAAACTTTTAATTAGGTAGGCTTTTTTATTCTATTATTTTTCTCTTCCCCCAAACAAATTGCTGTATTAATCTATTTCTCATTTTATTGTGTTCTTAAGGCTGGTCAAATATCTGCAATAAAGATATTTGATTTCATTTGATTTCAGTCTTCAATTTGTCTGCATTAAACTTTAGTTTTTGAAGGACGTTCTCCTGAATTCTCATATCTCTACAATGTGGAAACATGTATATCAGTTAGAAAGAGCTCCAAACTAAGTCTGAGTACCTGAATTTCTAATTGCTGCTATGGCGTAATACATCATTACAATCATGTTGCTGCATATTTGTTTGAACATGCTATGTAGAAAAGTGGTATGTGTGGCATAATATACATAGCAATTAGCAATAACACTTAAACTTATATACTACTTCATAGCACTTTACAGCATTCTCTAAGTGGTTTACAGAATCAGCATATTGCCTCCAACAATCTGGATCCTCATTTTACTGAACTCAGAAGAATAGAAGGCTAAATCAACCTTGAGCCAGTCAGGGTCAAACTCCTGGTTGTGGGCAGAGTAAGCCTGCAATACTGTATTCTAACTACTGCACCATCACAACTCTATTACCCTATCTTCTGAATGTTTACATTTTTGTATTCTTTGATTTGTATCTAAAACACATCCTCTTGTTTTGTGTTGAGCTTTGGAAAAAAAACCCATCATAAATAGAACAAATCCAAAACAGTTTAAGCATTCTAAGCAAAGTCAAACATTTTCCTGTGTCCCAGTAGCAGAGACTCAGGATTAACTTCTGCTCCATTGTTTTAATACCAGGACCACAATAGCAGGTGGCTTGTAATCTACATCAAATGCTACTTGCCATCCTTATTATAAAAAATTATCTGAAATTTTAATTTTAAACAACTTTTAAGTATGTGATATCCGTGAATATCTGTAGCTCAGGTGTAGGATGAGGGTGGAGATTCGTTCTCCGAGTTTGTGGGTTGATTTCTGAAGTTTAGAAATCAGGCTAAGCCAGTCAGGGTAAGTAACATCTTCAGTGGAATTTAGGGAATGTCAGTGTTCTTTTGCTTAAAAGGGCTTTAAATTACAATGAAGATGTTATCTAGTCTGTTAATGAAACATTTGGAAACCAACCCACAAGCTCAGGGAAATAACCTTCACCCTCAACTTTTAAGTAGTAAAATAATTTCCTATGGGAAACCATAAGAATCAATCTGATTTATCTTTGACTGTCTGAAATATGTTATCCCAAATTTCAGTAAATTTCTGAATCGCAGAGATAATAGATCACAAAACGAAGCAATTTATCTTTAACTTTTCCTTCAGTTAGCTCCTATCCTGTATAAGGTCTTCTCTTTTTAAAATCCCCTTATCCATTTTTTTTTCTAATGCTTAACGAAGTTCAAGCAACACATTTAGCATGTTTTTTTCTAGCCTGTCTGACAGAAGCAAGGGCAGAAAAAGCAAGTGTAATTGTTCTACAGTAATTTTTTGTTTGTACATATGGATTGCTGAAGGTTGAAAAAGAAAGAAGGCTAATGCTTCCTGATTGCATGAATAATAGTACTATTTCCAATTATAAAAGACAAGACATTAAACACATAGAAAAGCTCAACTAATTGCCCCAAACGAATACACAATCTTTATATTTGAAAATGCACTTTGAATTTAGCTTCATGAGAGTTATGAGAGAAAACTAAAGCTTAACAAACTGACCAAACCAACACATTGTGGTAATCTTTACACAAACATGCATTAGCATGAACTGTAGCATATGTAGAGATATCTTTGAATCACTTCTCTGAAGATTAAACCATAATGCTCTCTTTCTTTATATAGCTGAAGAGAGATGATGGAGCAAGAGATATATACAGGGAGGTTGATACAACACATATGCACACAAATGCATGCAATGAACATATTTATCTATCTTTGACTCCTTGTAGAATTAAAAGGAAAGAACAGAAAATCGCTTAGAATCTAAAGGCATACAGTAGTGAATATTCTCGCTGTGTGTTTAATTTAACTGTGTTTTCTCCTGAACACTGTGCTGCCATATTATCCCATTCAATTGAAACCAATAGCATTCAGAAATCCAGACTAGTTAGATAGCCAAGTTGGATTTCAAAAAGCCACCCAAAGCCACACTAACACAAAAAAAACCTCTCAAGATACATACATATATTTTGTTTCAGGGCTTATAAATCCAGATCAGAACGTTATGACTTTGTTATGGTTTGTGCATCCCTACCCCATTAAGTTTTGCTCATTTACACAACAATTTAATTTAGACCTTTGGTAGGAGTCATTTGTACTTACACCACAGCTCCCTGTTTGGAGAAGAATATTTAAAAAAAGAAAGGAGAAAAAAATCAGTATCCTTATCTCATTTGGCTGTAGCCCAATCCCATGCCTATTATATTTCCCCCAACAGGTTACCTACAAGTGAACATGGTCCTTGACATAAAAATGTCCAACATTATTTTAGATGAAAGAGATGTTTAAAACTCAAATGTCATCCATTACTTTCACAGCAGGGCACAGATTTCCACAGACAACGGCCTGGCCCATCCATGCTGTCAGTGGTTCAGCTTGCAGTGTCCTTTCCTTTTAATACAAAGCCACTTTGATCTGAATTTCATTGCATTTCAAAATTATTGATGAGTCTTTCTAGGATGAGTGGAAATCGCTGGTCAACCTCCCCTAACAGCAGAGCATGACAAGGAAAAGGAGACACACAATTTCATTTCCTAGGTTTAATGTCAAGAAATAAAGGATAAAGCTATTACATCTGGGGAAATGAATAAACAACACCCCCCCTCCTGACTTGCATGAGTGATTTTTTTTTTTAAAGAGAAGGGTTTTTGTGGTTTTTCTAAATCTCTTTTTTTTTTCCAGAAGGAGAAACTGAAGGGCTAATGACTCTTTCCAGAGGTGAAATTCAGCAGGTTCTAACAGATTCACTAGAACCAGTAGTAAATTTTCTAAGCAGTTCAAAGAACAGTTGTTAGAAGAAATCTTTTCCCCCCCACTTTACAGGGTTAATCCTGTAAGGAAGTCAGGAGAAAAACATTCTGGTGTTGTTTCTAGCCTAATCTTCATTGCCCTGCTTACAGAAACTACCCACCCAGTTACATGACCCCCCACCACACCCACAGAACTGATAGTAAAAAAATTGAATTGCACCACTGTTCTTTCCCCATTTTGTTGAGTCATTGTTGACTCCTGGCAACTGCCTTTTCTTGATAACATTTTTTTAAAGTAGTTTGCCCTTCCTGCCTGCCTGCCTGCCTAACTGCCTGCCTGCCTTTCTTCCTTCCTAGGTCTGAGAGAGAGTGACTGATTCAGGTCAGCCAGCTGGCTTTGGGTCCAAGACAAAACTAGAAATTAGATCTCCCAGTTTCTAGCCTTCACTACTACAACAAACTGGTTCTCATTATTATAGTTTTAAATGCTCCATTTGTTTCTCATGTTCACTATGATCTCTTATACCCACTTCAAGAAGTGGATCCAAGTCTCCTGTCATGATTTGGCCTGAAAGTACCATCTTCTGCCTCATTATTTCAGAATGCATAATAACAGAGTTGGAAGGGACCTTGGAGGTCTTCTAGTCCAACCCCCTGCTCGAGGAGGAGACCCTGTACCAGTCCAGACAAATGGCTATCCAATTTCTTCTTAAAAACCTCCAGTTATGGAACACCCACAACTTCTGGAAGCAAGTCGTTCCACTGATTAATTGTTCACACTCTCAGGAAATTACACCTTAGTTCTAAGTTGGATCTCTCTAATAAAATTCCATCTGTTACTTCTGGTCTTGATCTCAGCTGCTTTAGAGAATAAGGCGACTCCTCTTCTCTGTGACAGCCTCTCAAATATTGGAAGACTGCTATCACGTCACCCCCTAGTCCTTCTCTTCAACTGACTTTTTTTTTAAAAAAAAAGTTTTCTTCCTCTTAGATTTTCCAAACATAATACATAAGGAATTTTCTACAGAGGCTGAGACTGCAGGCATATTTGTGCATTCCACCCCAGAGCCATATAATTCACAGCCCAGCCGTTAGAGCAGTATTTCTCAAAGTGTGGTCTGAGAACACCTGGAGATGCTCCTAAGCTCCTTGTAGGATCTGCCAAATTAAAATGACTTGCCAGATTTTGAAAATATTTGCAAACATTTAAAACAATGTTATTCTCCTCATTCTTCTTTTTATTATTTATTTATTTACTTATATCCTGTCATTATTTTATAAAGAACTCATGGCTGTAAACATACTCATGTCGCTTCCTTCCCCTGTTTTTCCCACAACAACCCTATGAGGTGAATTGGGCTGAGAGAGAATGACTGGACCAAAATCACCCAAGCCTGCTTTCATGCCCAAGGTGAAACTTAGAACTCACAGTGTCTGGTTTCTATTTTTATATATTTCTTTTTTATAATTATTTGTCAAGACCTAGTTTTTTCCATGAAAATACGAGGGCTATCCACAAAATAGATTACGTTTTGCGATAGAAAAAAAAATAAAGTGTAGGAAAAAAAATTATTATATACACTTGAAATGACACTTAAATACTACTTTTCAACATATTCACCGAACAAATTGAGGCACTTATAACATAGCGGTGAACAAGCTTTGTAATTCCATTGTCATAAAATTCAGCCACCTGAGACTTGAGGCAGTCAATGGAATGCATTGAATGATGAAACAAGTGGTAGTCGCTTGGTGCAAGATTATGTTTATCATGAATGTTAGTTCGGCCATTTTTAAACTTAATGCACCATTGGCGCACTCCACCTTCAGTGATGATTTGTCCCCGTACACTTCACACAGTTGCTGAAAAATTTCAATCGGTTTATGTTTTTTTGCCATCAAAAACCTTATCACTAGATCACACCTCACAACTGGAGGGATTTTCAATAGCAGCACACATTTCAAACGTTTGCTGTGAAATAATGGGCAACGATACGAACCTCCCACTAGCACGACTAGATGCAGACTGAGCAGTGGACACACAGACCAAAGATGGCCATGCTAGCCCCGCCCCTTCTTGCTACAGATGAAAACGTAATCTATTTTGTAGATAGCCCTCGTATTTTATTTACATTAATATCTAATGAGTTTACTATTGTTAATCTAAGATCTTCAAAATTTAGCCCATGTTCCTTTGAAGATAAAACTTTAATAACAGTTTGCCAAATCCCAAAGTACTGGTAGTTCATAAACCCTAGGCAGAGAATGAATAGATGGGGAAACAGTCCAGTATGGCTAGGTTATTGCACAAAAACTTCTCTTTCAAAAGTTTCTCATTCAAAATTAGATCCTAAAGAAACTCAATACTAGAAAATTAAATAGCAGGTGGGGAAAGCAGCTAATACATCAGATAAGATACCTGCAGTGACCATGTTGAGAAATTGGTTCATTATTACTTAGAAGGTCCACATTTCCAAGGTTATGAAGTTCTCAAGGCAAAAGATTCCATATTGCTTTTCTAACTGAAGCTGACTGATTAAGAGTGCTGAACAGAATATGTTTTCTTTTTAGAATCTTAATTAGCTTGACTTTAACCAGAGATGGGAGATTCTGCCAGCTGTCAGCTACTGCTTGGAACTTTGACTAATTAAAACTCTGAGGAAGCCTATTAAAGGTGTTCAAAAAGCTAAATCTTCCTTTTCAACATTTCCAGCATTGCATCAGAGACTGTATGTCAGCTATATCACTGTTTGGATATCTTTTCTTTTGACATTTTCCAAAAGAAATGTGTCAAGATTTTTAAAAAAAAAAATATCCTAAGTGTACAGTAGATGAGAACTATTCTGCAGATTGATTATCTATCTATCTATCTATCCATCAAGTTTTACATTGCCCATTTCACCAAAGTTACTATGACTTTAGGAATGCCATTTGAACTTTTTTTCATACAGACAAATTTTCGAAAACAAGGACTGTTGCTGGCTTCTTTGGAGTTAAAAATGTGAATGGATGGAGTTGATGTAATTATCTGAGTCAATGCTTGGCTTCCATTTAAAGACACATATGTATTATTTCATTTGTTTCTTATATAGATTTATTTTGTGTGGCCTGCAGAAAATCATTGGAGCATTAGGACTATATAGTTTCTTAAGCACTGTAATAACCAAAGGCTGTTGTGAACTGAGAGTCATGTGGAGCAGATTCCAGAACATTCTAAAAGTGGCAAAAGTGAATTGTCCCAAAATGACACATTTGTAAATCTCATGAAGAGTCAGAGTCACAAACTTTAATACTGTTAACAATAACGTGAAATGTAATTTATAGAAACCCATACCAAATCAATTTTTGTTCAAGTCAACAAGTAACTCCAACTAGGTTTTGGCATTCCTAGACATCTGGTAACACAACGTTGAGGGTGGTCAATGCTCTTTGTAATTGAGTTATAGTATATTTTATTACTCCCAATGTCAATTCTGTTCTCGTTTTTTATTGTGCCCTGTGGTTTTGCCTCTTCCTCCTTCTTGAATTTATGATAGTTTTATTATACATTTATTGTTCGTCATTCAAGGCAACTTGTCACTTGGGTATATCTAAAATCAGTGAAAGAGTAAGTAAGGTTATAATCCTAATTTACTCTGTAATCCATGTCTGGTTTCTTTGGACTGGGTGTGAGCACCCTGAAGGGAACTCATAGGCCTTGTATACAGAGAGTCCTTGACTTACAACCATTTATTTAGTGACTATTCAAAGTTACAGTGTCACTGGAAAAAGTAACTTACAACTGGCCTTCCCACTTGCAACTGATGCAGCATCCCCATGGTCATGTATTAAAAATTTGGGTGTTTGTCAAAATTTGGGTGCTTGGCATGTATTTACAATTGTTACAGTGTACCAGGGTCATGTGAACACCATTCGTGCCTTTCCCAACCAGCCCCAAGCAAGCAAAATCACTCTGCAAAGCCAGATTTGCTAAATGACTGCATGATTTATTTAACAGCTTTAATGGTTTGCTTAACAACCATGGGAAAAGTGTTGTAAAATTTGCTATGACTCACTTAACAACCACCTTGCTTAACAACATGAACTCTGGTCTCAGTTGTTGTCCATAAGTCGAGGACTACCTGTAATTATTTAAGGATGCTTCAAAAAGTTAAATGTTAACTTGATTGCAGGAACAATTGGTTCATAATATGGCCTGGTAGTTCTGTGAAGAGCAATCCACCATATTTCAATGACTTTTGGTTGGAAAACTGTTTCTGGGAAAACTACATATTCATTGTCTTTGCTTATACACCCATGCACATATGCACACACATGCACATACACACAGCTATTGTGTATATATTTTTTCTGTCTCACATCTTGAATTCAAACATCTTGAGTAAGAATTTGATCTGACCTTTTCCTACCAAAACTACAGCCATTCGCAAAAGGCTAGGATTCTGGGATCTTCTGCATTTGTCTCCCCTGCACAAACTATCTACAAATTAAGTTGGCCTTGAAATGCATGATTACAAAGCGTATTAAAGCTTGTAGACCTTTTTTTTTTTTTTTTTTTTGCTTTATTCTGCTTTCCAGACAGTGTTGACTCCTAACAACTGCCTGGATTAGTCTCTGCAGTTTTCTAGTCAACATTTTTGAAGTGGTTTGCATTGCGTCCTTCCTAGGGTTGAGTGACAGTGACTTGTATTGTTTATCTTTTTATCCTGTTAGGTCTTGGACCATCAATACATTTTATTTAATTCATTGGAACTGGCTTATCAAATCAGTTTTGGGATTCCAGGTTCTTCCTCCATTGATGGTGGGGTGTTCTGTACATATGTACATTGAGATAGCCCTCAACTGATGGATCCATTTACTTGGTTTTCCTCCCTACCTGGGCCATGAAGAACAAAAGCCAATTGTTTTTCCTCCTATGGGTTTATTTTTGGAGGGCTGGTAGGGGAAAAACAGGTTTATTGTTCTTTCTGTCACTTGAACTGGAAAAGGAAATTTGGCAGAACTCTTCTGAAGTTCACCCAGTTAAAAGAAAAATTAAATAATTTTTAAAAAGCTACAGCAAGAAAAATTGAGCAGATGCAGTGTCACCTGGGATTGAGGAAAACCATTCCCATTCAATACAAATATTAGGAACTACCCTGTCACACTCCCATCATTTTGCACCTGATCATTATACAAATGTTTTCAAAGGCACAAATGATTATATCTTATAAACATTCAAACAGATTTGGATGTACAAAGCATTTAAGTTAAAGCTTTATAGAAAGATGATATTAACATTTCCTTAATTGGGAGAAATGCAGGTGAAAACAATTTTGCTTTGCAAACAATAAAGGCAGATTTGAATTTCTGATGTTTTCTCCTAATTAAACAAAGAGAGAGAGAGAGAGAGAATTACCCAGGTGTTGAATATAATGATCATTCAAAAATTCTTGATTTGATATAATTCCTAGTCACGAACTTATTGGCATCTTTAGTAGTTTGTAACAGAAATATTATCCATAACAAAATTTATCTTCTCAATTTTTTCATTATATTTCATTATATATCTTTTCCCCCATAATTTAAAGGTCACTTTTCTGAGATTCAATATCAGATAGCAATTCATTTGATTACAAGTTTGTGTGCCTTTTAAAATTATTTCTGGAAACCACATAGGTTTAACAAGGTTAGCACTAGCCAATGTTTCTGATATTTATCTATGCCACAAATTAGTTTGATTGAATCATTGATTATGTATCATTAACTCGTTGTTGACTGATAGACCAGGTAGATGGAGTCTATCCAGGAGAATCTGTCACTAATCTGGTCCTTCAAGTTTTCAAATGTTTACCTATTGTTACTGTAATTCAGTCCATCCACATCATTGCTGATCATCATCTTCTCTTTCTTCCAATTTTCCCACAATTATAGTTTTTTTTCAGAAAGCTAAATCTTCATATTATGTGTCCTAAGTCTGGTAAATTGAGTCTGGTCATATGTCCCTAGAGCAGGGGTAGGGAACCTTGGCTCTTTCATGACTCATGGACTTCAACTCCCAGAATTCCTGAGACAGCACC
>JAEANM010005463.1:0-19594 GCA_017656035.1 Myanophis thanlyinensis
CACACACACACTTCCTTTTTTTGCACAAAATGGAATCTGTAACAGCAGAAAAACTTTTCCCAATCTGGTGCCAACAAGATATGGTAAAACTGGCGCTTCCAGAATTCCCAGTCTTGCTGGAAACCCTGGAAATTGTAGTCTCAGTATAGCCGGAGGGCAGAAAGTTGAAGAAGTTTGGTTTTGAAGAGGTTTTTCTGGGGGTTTTTTCTTATTCTACCTGAAAATCAAGCAGCATTAAAAAAAAAGCACCACTGCTTAGCTATTCTGTGTATTTTTTAAAAGAAAATAATAAAAACAAGTCAAGATTTCTAAATGCATGACATGGTGAATTTTATAATGTTATCTTAAGAATTATCTTGCTGCTAGTTCAATGCAATAATAAAACCTAACGAAATGAAATGAAAATCTTTTTTTAAACCAAAGCAGAGATTTTGGTTTTTGTGCCTACGTTTGCTGAAATCCAAGCGTGAAAATTCATTCTCTATGTTAAAGGTGAAATGCCAACCGATTAATGATGAGCTGCTGAAATCAATTTTAATTAAAGTGGTTTGCAGTTTTAATGCAAATAAATACATTTTATGAAGCTTTTTTTCCCTTTGTCCGTGGCATTCCTTAGCACAATCTGAAGCCTGCTAAACCAGAAGTAATTTTCACTGAGCTAGCTGGAGCTTGTTCCTTTGTAAATGAGTTTATTGCAGTATAAGTAAAGAACCATTTTTATTTTTTTTAGTGATGCCATTTAGTTCTGATTTACGTTAATTGAAAAGATTTCTATAAGCAGAGAATGGGCTCACATATTACCATATATGTTTAACCATAATTTATTGAACCAAATCAGAGTAATACTTAGCACAAAATGAGAACTGGCCCATAGTCTTCACCGTCCAAGGCTGAAAGTATATTTGAGTTCTTTTCCAGTATGGAATTTCATCTATTCACATCCATTCTTGATTCTAAACAACTCCTTCTTTGTGTTCTGACCCAAGCTTAACAGAATCACAAAACAGGCTTTTGGTCCCGAAAGAAACCCTTTTTATTTGATTACTGTGAATTCTTCTCATTCACATCCAGAAAAGTCTTGGCAGTAAACCTTTCAAGGTTTTATTGCAAAAACAGACCTTATCAGTTCTTGGATAGTTGCCAGGCTGAGTTTCCAGTCGAAATACTTGGCAAGGAGTCTCTGTACAGCATGAACTCAGATAAGCAAATCTTCACAATAATAAGTGAACTAATTGTCTCCTACAAATACCACTCCCCTTTTGCTCCTATTTATTCCCTATGGGAGGGGCCATTCAGCGTTCACTTGTGCCTTTACTTCCGAGTCAACTGCTGCTCCTTAGTTGTTCCCTTCTCCTGACAGCTCTGCGCATAAGCATATCTGAAACAGGCTCCAGCTGTTCTTCTTCCCCACTGATCTCCGACTCCGAAGGCATCTATAACTGTCAGATGGCCCTGGCCCTATCTCTGCCTCCAATGCAGAGCACCCATCAGATCTTTCCCCTGACTCCAGGACTGCCCCAAGGTCCTCCCCAACCTCTTCACTGTCCAAATCTTCCACCAGCTTTGCTGAGAGCTGGTGGCCCACAACAAAACTAGAACTATTATGACATGAACTATGGCAGTATAAATAGAGACTAAGTAGTGGTATAAGCTGTATTACACTGATTAAACCTTTTCCAATTCCACATTTAGCAAAACTAACTAGAATTCCTTGAAGAACTTTCACTTGTGCAGTTCTTTTTCTTTTGTTTTTTCTTTTGCAAAATTAATGATAGGAAATCTTTTCGGACAAAAAACATGATCCAACATGACACTGAAATGTGGCTATTTGGTACTGGAAATCAACAGTGTGATAATTGAAGCATTGATTTCCTGAATCCAATTTATATATTTTCTGTCCCCAAATACTAAAGCACCCCAAATTTAACCTTGTCACTTCCTCTAATGCCAAAATGATCTTTTATAATCTTCTGTGAATATTGGAAGGTGAAGATGTAGTCCTGATCTCCCAATTGTCATCTAACCCTGGAATATTATGTAGCAGCAGTACTATTAATAGCTTGAGAAGTAACAGAGCATGATAACTGAATCTTGATTAGTTGCACATTTTAATATGTTATACATATTTCTGTTTTTATCAACAATAAACCAAATAAGTCCAGGGAAATCTGTATGCAAAATATTATTTTTGTCTTAGTTACTGATATCCAGGCTGGTTTTTATTTATTGCATTGTTTCTCAAAATTGAAGTATCTCTGCAATTGTAAATTGCATTGAAATTAAATTAAACATTAAAAGATATACTGTGTAAATTTTAAAAAAGAGAGCCTTTCTGGCAAATATCCAATGGCTGCATTCTTCAGAACATGTTCATTGAATATTAGTGGTATGATATGCTAGCCACATAATAGCCCAAATCAAATTCTGGTACCAAGTTATATGCAAATGTACTTGCATATAATGCAACATTGAAATGTAGCTTTTGAGGAAATGATAGTTGCAGTGCTTTATAATGAGATCCAGTGCTTTCTGTGATAAATTAATACATGTATTTTCTTGTTTATATCTGTAATAATTTAGGTAATCTACAAGAAATCCCAAATAGCCTGTCCTCTCCCCGTCTTTGACAATAAAGTTGGCAACTGGTCCTACAATGATACTGCAGTTCCATTACATGTAGTGGCGTTACCAAATGATTCTGCTAATTTGGAATTAAATTTGATGATTGACAGCACTAATAAACAATATTCTTCAGTTTTTGAAGAAACCAAAGCTAAGCTACATCAAAGTGGAGTAGAATATGAAGCCCATGAAGAAGACAATGACAAATGTCAAGCCAAGTATTTTGTGTTTAACTCACGGGTAAGAGTCTGCTACCATTTATCCAAGAGAAAATAACCTCCATAAATGTTGATGTTAAAGAGTGCATTCTGGAAATTTTAAATATGTAAATTATATTGGTCACCGCTGCAACCTGAATAGTGGCCATATCTTGTTGCATCATGGTTAGAAATATATACAGTACAACAAAAATCCCATAACAAATATTGTCTTCATTCTCCTACTTTCCAAATTTATACATAAATATGCTTGAATCACTTGCTTCCAAAATAGATCTCTGGCTAGCACTTGATCTAACTCTGTTCATCTGGGCTTCTGCCTTGTTTAGAGCTTTAACAGTACTAATTGTATCATAGCAACCCCTTACAATGTTTCAGAAATTGAATTCAGATTGCCTAGGAAAAAGCAAGCCTAGCATTAATCAGAGCTGAAATCCTTGTTTGTTTGTTTGTTTTTTCAGACTGCCTATACAATACCAATTCTGGCATTTGCATTTGTATGCCATCCTGAAGTATTACCTATATATAGTGAACTTAAAAAGTAAGACTACTCACAGATTTCCTCTGATTTTTTAATTTCATAAAGATTGAAATTTTTCCATAGCAAAACATTACTATTTATTATTTCTGTTTGACTTTTCTGTGGTTTATTGTTAATTTCTCATTTCTTTATATATCTTTTCATTTCACATTGTGACATCTGAGAATGCAATATACATTTTAAAATGGACTGGGTATTAGTACTGTGGTCACACATGCCATTTTGACTTTTTTGACCCTCCCCAAGAAGACCCTTGTTTACATTCTTAATGCAGTATCCAATATATTTTAGGTTTTGCTCAATACATTTTGTACTGTAATAGTAATTTACTGTTTGATTAGTGTATAGGCAGTCTGTGGGTTAAGATCAAACTTGCAGACAATTCATATTGATGAACAGGCTGCATATTACTAAAAGTGGCAGTCTTCTTATTCCTCATGTTGACAAACCACTGAAGCTGTGCAATGTTTTCATGAACCACTGAAGCTGTACGTTTTTGAATACATCCTGTTTTCAGTGGTTCAAGAAAATATTGCATTTATTCTTAACCCTGGATTGCCTCTATAATGTCAGGGGAAGATAAGCTTTCTTTGGGACACTGGTAACATTTCTCTTTTTGGATGTACCCAAAACTAGTGTGACCATGAAGCAACAGATCTTGAATGACAATAACATAATCTGATCCTCAACTATTTCAGCCAAATTTGTCAGTTATTTCTTCCTACTGGAGGACAAACCTACATTTATCTCCTTTTTTAACTGGGCTTCCTAAGTAAAACTATTTTCTCAGTTGTGGTATAGGATGTTGTTCCTTTTCCAACAATGAAGTAAGAATTAACTGATAAACCTTATGCTTTCTGTGTATAGAATAACTTGAAGGAATTGCATTTTATTCTTAATCTCAACAGCAAAATAAATTTCAATTATTATTATACTATTACAGTATTAATATTTCTAACCATCCATTAACTAGAGTTCTCTTGAGTCACTTCCTTAAAATGAACAAGTATAATCTCCAGATATTTATTTTTAAATAAAATGAATAAGTGAAACAGTGGTGAAATTCAATTTTTTTACTACCGGTTTTGTAAGCGTGGCCACAGGATTAAACATCACCAAGCACAGAATTAAACTTCACTAAAGTTACAATGTAATAAGGGGAGAGGCAGTTTCTGTGATCAAGACAATAAAGATTAGGCTAGAAACAACTGCTTTATTTACAGGATTAACCCTGTAAAGTTAATCTTTACAGGATTAACCCTGCAAAGTAGGGGAAAAAAACAAAAGGAGATTTCTTCTAATAACAGATTCTATAGAACCCATGCAGACCGGCTGAATTTCACCTCTGAAATGAAGTGATATACATTAAATGATTCAGGAAGAGAGCAAAATATGCTGATATAGGGAAATTTAAAGTTGTGAAATCTTAAAAATTCATTCCCACTTCACATTATACTTCCTAAAGTTCCTTTAAGCATATATAAGTTTCTTTAGGCATAATATAGATTTAATAAGCAAATGAAGCGACTTACTGTACTGAATACATGAAAGCTGAAAGAGGGGTCCTTGCAATTATCTGAGCTTGGTTGTTTTCTTTCCAATGTTTCATTATCCAAACTAGGTAACATCATCAATGCTAGTACTGCATGTAGCACTGATGATGTTATTTAGTTTGGGTATGAAATGTCTGCAAGAAAACAATCAAGTTCAGAGAGCACCAAGGACTCCTCATTTCAACCCTGAGCTACAAATATTCTCCTTTAATAGAGCTGAAAAAGCACAATGTAATCATTAGTCTCTCTCTCTCTCTCCCTCTCAATCATTCTCTTATACACATACAAAGCTACATAAATAAATAAATCTACTAGTAATTAACTGTTCATTGCTGTATTCTTCTCAGCCGATCTCGAAAACGGATGCAAAATGTTTCCAACGTCTCCATCATGGGAATGCTTATCATGTACCTCCTGGCTGCCCTTTTTGGCTATCTTACTTTCTATGGTGAGTTTAAGCTGATCTGAAATGCTCAGCATATCTGTTGAGATTTCATATTATTCAGAATCTGTTTCCTAGTAATAACTATTCCCCTTCACTGGGTTGTTATTGTAGTTTTTTTTTTTTTAAAAAATCAGCTTTAGTTTGCTGTCTATAAAATAATTGTGCACAGTAAGGAATGCTATTTTACCTAGCAATTTAGATATCAACTTCATATGCTAAGATCAAGATCTTGTTATTGTTTGATTGTCTTCTACCATAGTTTGAATGTTGTTTGATTATCTTTTACCATAATTAATTCCTAAACCAGGGAACAGATAATTGAATTCTGCCCAACTGTCCTAATGATGAACATATTGCAAATTAGTCTCCATGTAGGAATTTTTGCTGTTTGCTAATTCCAAACTGTTCAATGTGAAGGTGCACCAAGTAATGATGAAGTTGCTTGGGAAAACTAATAATGTTATTTTTTTTATCAGGTGAAGTAGAAGATGAGTTGCTTCATACATATAGGAAGGTTTACACCTTTGACACTCTGCTTTTAATGGTTCGTCTTGCAGTTCTTGTGGCTGTGACTCTCACTGTACCAATAGTCCTATTCCCAGTAAGTCATTTTAAGCAAACTTTAAGCAGCCCATCCATGATTGTGCTCTTTTCCTCCCACAGTCTCCGTGGTACTAAAACCAGTGAGAAAATAGCTGCTGGTTGTTTTTACAAACTCCATGCTGATGCTATTTTTTTCATGTTTGGCATCTGCACTTAAGACTTTTTTTTCCCTTTTAACAAGTCAAGCAACTTCACCGTAATGTTGACCACTGGAGCTGCTATTAACCTTTTACCTAGTAATTATCCCTGCATCTACATAGCAGCTATAGAAATGCTGTCCAGGCTTGAGATATTTGCAGAGCAGGCCAAACAGAATCATATATCCACATTTATTTTTCCAGATGTCTCTTGTAGATGGAATGATAGACTGAAATTATATTTAATAGACATATGGAAGAAGCAAAGTCCTTGCTTTAGTAAAACCTACAAGAAATTCTATAAAATTGATTGCTGCAACTATAGAGTGAATATTCTGAGATGCTTATAAATAAGAGATTTCCTTTATGGATTTCACTGGTAACCATGCTGACATCCTTTTCCAAGTCAGGTTTCAATAGTATTTTTTTAATAAGTAAAACTAATTAGAACTTATCTTATCTTTGATGTCTTCATATTATTTTTAACATTAGATATTCTGCATCAAAGTATGTTTTTTTATTTATAAAACCTTAGGATAAAAAGGGCATGTTTACAAAGATGTGAAAAGGGGCAAAAGTAAAACATTTATTGCTACAAAATGTTTAAAGGGCATAATAAAACTAAAATATGCTGATTTTTTTATAGATTCGAACATCTCTTACCACACTCTTGTTCCCCAGAAGACCTTTCAGTTGGATAAGACACGTCCTCATTGCTATTGTTATTCTTATATTTAATAACCTTTTAGTCATCTTTGTCCCTACTATTAAAGACATCTTTGGATTCATAGGTATGAATGCTTTCTCTTGCTCTCATTGTTTTAAATAAAGAATATTAACATAGCAACATGTTCATTTTTGGCAAAACTCCTTTCTCTAATGTGGCATTTGGATCTAGAATCCCTGCCAAAGTATTGTGGACTCTGAGAAGTTGTTTTTTCAACAGAAGGGAATGCTTGTAGCTTGGAGTTGAATTGAGAGGTCGTTGATGCTGTCGGAGCTTGGTTGTTTTCTTTCAAACGTTTCATTACCAAACTAGGTAACACCATCAGTGCAAAACAAGCTCAGAAAGCTGTTTATTTTATAGAAATGTAAAGGAGATTCCATCTTTCCATCCTGATGTACTTATAAGATGGGAGTCAAAAAAGTTAAAATGACAGCACAACTATTTGACCAAAGTGCCATCCATTTGTTCATGCATCACAGTGCAACAGTGTAACACCTAGAAAGGAACAGTTCTTCAATTGTACAGTAAAGATAGCCATCTTGATTTTTTTTTTCATCCACCCCTTTGGTCACCCATGCCTATTCTATTCCTTACAACAATTAGGAGCCTTTCATATAATTATTATTGCATAGAGAAAGTGAAACATCCTCTTCTTGTTCAGATGCCAATCCAAAGACCTCACACAAAATTTCATATAAGATCGGGTCAATCTTTTTCTAGTTTCACATGTGATACGTTTAAAAAAAAAAATAGATGAAGCATTATCTTTCTCTCCTGTTCCAGCTATTCTCATTTCCTATATAAAAATAGAGCTCAGTAAGTACAACCTATGTTAAATATTGCCCTTGATATCTAGATCTTATAGAATCTAGATTTTTAGATTTCAGGATGAAGACTTAATTATTTCCACAATTAATCAGGTTTTTGGATAATAATAAAATAATTTTGGAGGAGGAATTAGTAGATTCCTAGTGTGTTCTAGATTATAAAACTAGAAGACTGAGTTTTTAAAATATATTATCAGAGTTGTTTCTAGCATATCATTTGTAAAGTTTAAAAGTGTTCATTCTTATATTTTAATTCCTCATTGTGTTTTGGCTTTGGTATTTATAGGCATTATTTTCCTGTCACTACAATCTACTTTGGGAAATATTTGTTGAAAAGCAGACTACAATTTTGAACAAATAGATAGCAATTCACAAGAAAACATGTAATTCTAAAATGTTCTCCATTGTAGAAATATTTCTAATAGAAAAATAGCCCCATAGATACATTCATAGAAATGTCAGGTATAGATAGAAGATTCTTGTATATTTTTCAGGCAATATAATTTACTGGATATCTGATAATGTAGTATTAAAAATGCATGTTCAGAAAACAGTAATTTTAGCTTGGTTCAGTCAGATTGGAGCAACAGAGAGGTGAAATTCAGCAGGTTCTAGCAGGTTCACTAGAACTGGTAGTAAATTTTCTAAGCAGTTCAGAGAACTGGTTGTTAGAAGAAATCTCCTTTTGTTTTTTTCCATTTTACAGGGTTAATCCTGTAAGGAAGGCAGGAAAAAAACATTCTGGTGTTGTTTCTAGCCTAATCTTTATTATTATTATTTATTTATTATTTATTGCATTTCTATACTGCCTCCCTCCCGAAAGACTCGAGGCAGTGTACAGCCTGATAAAAAACATGAATATACAACTAAAACCAGATTAAAATTACAAATAGATATAATGACCAATCCCAGTCAAGTTGAACCCCCCACAGCCACGCCCACCAAGCCATGTCCACAGAACTGGTAGTAAAAAAAGTTGAATTCCACCACTGGAGCAAAAACTATGACATTGAAAATTCAAATTTAATATTAGGTCTCCTGGGCTACAAGTCCTGTCTGGACTACGCCAATGCTCTCTACATGGGGCTCCCCTTGAAAAGCATCCAGAGGCTGCAGGCAATTATGGGAGCTTCTCGGAGCTCTCATGTTACACCTCTCCTGCACGAGCTGCACTGGCTTCCTGTGGCCTTCCGGGTGCAGTTCAAGGTGTTGGTACTTACCTTTAAAGCGCTTCATGGCTTGGGACCCAGGTACTTACAGGACCGCCTGTTGCCACCATCAGCCTCCAATCAACCGGTGCGCTCCCATAGGGCAGGCCTCCTTGGGGTTCCACCTTCGGGCTGATGTCGCCTGATGACCCCAAGGGTTCGAGCCTTCTCTGTGGCTGCGCCCTCCTTATGGAACAAATTCCCCCCTGAGATTCGGACCGTTACTGACCTCTACGCCTTCCGACGTGCATTAAAAACACATCTTTTCCAGCTAGCCGGCCTGGCGTGATACCTCAGGGCTAAATTTTAAATTGTTCAGTTTAATGTAATTTTAAATTTTTTTGATGTTAAATTGTTTTTAATACTGGGTTAATTTAATTTTAAACATATCAGCTTGTATAATTATTTTAAGTGATTTTTCGATTGTTACATATGTATGTTTTTATTTGTTGTTCACCGCCCCGAGTCCTTTAGGAGAGGGGGCGGTATATAAATTTAATAAATATAAATATAAGAGAGCAGTTGTTTCTTACCCAACATTTGACAAGAAATGTTCAAGAGATCTAATTTAAGTGAAATAGAGAAAGGTTGGATGCAAGTGTTTGCTACAGAGCTGGGAATGTTAGAACCTTCAAAATTGGAGTAGTTACCTTGTCAGGCTTCATCCCAGCTATAAATCTCACATCTCCAATAATGAACCATCTACGGTAATTGAGAATAGGCTGTCTTGGCAGGAAACATTCAGATAGATCAGATAAATTAGACTTATTATTCTTATTATAGATAAGAATTAATATAAATGCCACAGTTATTTATCTTTTGTTATGCAAATAACACAAAGTATTTAAATACTACTATGCTTCATAGCAGTGTTTCAGCAACTTTTAAGATGTGTGGAGTTCACTCCCAGAACTCCTCAGCCGGCACTAAAGTAGCTGAGATTGAAAAACACTACTGCAAACTTTAAAGTCTTGGATTTTTGAATCAATGGAGAATTGCCAGTTTGCTTGGTAGTGTTGGATGACAGACATTTTTATATAATAGCCAACTTTAGCTTATAAGTGCTTGTTGCCACTTAGCTACATTCAGCTATTACTATTGCAGAGAGAAGAATATTGGCATATAGTTTCCATGAAAGTGTAAATATTGCAATGTTACTGTGCTTTGAAGAGAAATTAAAGTAACAAGACTTTTTAAGCCCCTTATCTTGCTTTCATTTCCCAAACAGTAAGACTATATTTCCTATTATAGGTGCCTCTGCTGCCACAATGCTGATTTTTATTTTGCCTGCTGCCTTTTATCTTCGGATTGTCAAGAAAGAGCCTTTGAGGTCACCTCAAAAGATTGGAGTGAGTCATTCAGATTTTTTCAATTATTGAGCTACCTTGTAGCTCTTCCTACTAATTAATTGTTTTTGCTATACTTTCCCAATTACAGGCCCTGATTTTCCTTATTGTTGGCATAATCTTTATGTTTGGGAGCATGACTCTAATTCTCTTGGATTGGATTTACAACTCTTCACATTCCAATCAGCATTAATTTGGAAGAAAATTGTTTGTTTTTCTTTGCCATCAAAGTGGTTGAATTTCATTAGCCATGTGCAAGCAAGCAAACAAAAGACTTTTGACTATAGAAGAGGACATTACTTCTAATTAATGGCAAGATTCCAAAGACTTTGTTAATACCATTAAATGGACCTAAGGTGGATTAAATCCCACTTTGGTAAAGGATGGTTATTTATGCATTATCATCTGTGTCCATTTTTTTGGACCAGGACAATAAAAATGTGAATTTGAAGATGCCTGGATCTAATTATGTATATAGTACCCACAAAGACTGTTACTTTGGTTTTGATAACTACTATTTCTAGAAACTAGAAAAAAAGTTGTCCAGAAGTGAAGATTTTATATATATACTGTATATATAAACACATAGTACATATAATGTATGTACATAAAGAAAAATGAAACTATTGTTTTAAATGACTAATTATAACTTTAATAAGTACACTCAAAACAAGATATAAAAACAGCATCAGTTTCTCAAAGTATTTCACTTACTCTTCAATAAATTACATTAATTATAGGAAAGTGAGCAAATGTGATAAATTCTTTACTATGCTAACTTTTAATAATATTGTTTATTACAAATAAACAATATTGTTTATTACAAAAATTAATTGCTGCTGTGGGATGAAAAAAGGCCCCTTTTCTCTGCAGCTGGGGTTTATAGATAGTATTCAGGCCAATGGAGAGTTATAAATGACTATCAGAATTCTCCAATTTATGGAACTGTACTCAAAAGATAAATTAAATCTTAGCCAGCCAAAGCTGTTCCTAATGTTTACCAAATGTTACTAAAGTATACTTTTTATGACTTGTATTATGTTGTAAAAAATGAGCACTCTCTGTCCCACCAATAAATTTAAAAGTTTTTATATTGAGTTTCTCTCCTTCTGGTGGCTAATAGATTAATCTTCAATATTATGTCAATAATCGTATAATAAGAATGTCTAATCATGACTAGAATGGGCTCAGATGCAGAAAGAGGCTGGTTCTAGAGGGATTCCTATGACATATATATAATATGTATCAAACCTGCTCATGTAATTTTTTTATCTTAATTATTTATCAAACTGGAACTTGGTTTGTAATTTGTCTTCCACAGTAGTTCAAACTGATTTAACACAGTCACATAGAATGTGAAAGCACACCAGCTAGTATTATTGCATTTGTATTTGATAATATAAACCAAGGTGTAAAATCTGCATCATCACGGCATTGTCATGTGACATATCATGACTTTTTTCCCCTTTGCTAAATCGGGAGTGGGCATGGCCAACACGTGGCACATCCAGCCCGTGGACCAGGAGTTTGATACCCCGATATAGACAGTACAGCACATTGTAAGCATTGATATATTTTTTCTATATAAATATGTATGTACATAATATTATTCTTTATCAAAACTTCCTGTATGGTTTAATGCTTTGATTTTTATATATACAGTAAGTTTGGGTAGGTGTTGCTTTAATATTCCCAAGCATGATACTACTTAGATGCTGCACTGTTTCAATGAGCTCTAAAAGCTTCCTTTCTCCAATACATTGTTAGAAATTTCTGAAAAGCCCTGAATAATACCTAAACAAAATGAAACATTAAATGTTACTACAATAAATGATAATAAAATTAAAGGATGCAAGATTTACCTTTATTGATCTGTTGTAAAAATGCCATATTATTTTGAACTACATAAACTCTACCTGCAGTTTTGGTTTCAGGGTTCACATTTCTTTTCTACATCTGTTGTGCTACTGATTATGTCAAGAGTGACATATTTTCTAGATACTCTGATACAAAAAACAAGCTTTTACAGTATTAATCCCTGTTAGATATTTTATACAGATATAAAATATATCTAATATATATATAAGATATAAGATATACAGAGTTGGCAGACAAGATGGAGAGAATAGAGAGGGGGATACAAACTGTTCTATTATGGTGCGGATAGGAAGAGAAATGGGGTAGATATGATCTTGAAGGAGGAGCTCATTAGAAATGTTTTAGAGGTAAAAAGAGTGTCAGACAGGGTGATCAGTTTGAAGTTGGAAATTTAAGGGTAATGTTGAATGTAGTCAGTGGTTAAGCTCCACAAGTAGGGTATAAATTAGAAGATAAGGAGAGATTCTGGAGTGAGTTAGATGAGGTGATGGAGAGTATTCCCAGAGGAGAGAGAGTGGTGATTGGGGTGGATTTCAACAGGCAGAGTTGAAGACTCTTTAAGAACAAGGGTGATATGCAGAGTTGTAGCAACTACAGAGGTATACAGTTGATGAGCCGCACAATGAAGCTATGGGAAAGAGTAGTGGAAACTAGGCTAAGAAAGGAAGTGGATATCTGTGAGTAGCAGTATGGCTTCATGCTTAGCAAGAGCACTATTGATGCAATTTTTGCCCTGAGAATGTTAATGGAGAAGTATAGATATGGTCAGAAGAAGCTGCATTACAATCTTTGTGGATTTAGAAAAAGCCTATGACAGAGTGCCAAAAGAGGAGCTATGGTACTATATGAGAATGTCAGAAGTGGCAGAAAAGTATATCAGATTAGTTCACGATATGTACGAGAGGAGATGACAGTAATGAGATGTGTTGTAGGCCAGACAGAGGAGTTCAAGGTGGAGGTGGGGCTACATCAAGGATCAGCTTTGAGTCCCTTCTTGTTTGCTGTGGTGATGGACAGGTTGACAAATGAGTTCAGACAGGAATCTCCATGGACAATGATGTTTGCGGATGACATTGTAATCTGTAGTGAGAGTAGAGAGCAGGGGAGGAACACCTGAAAAGGTGGAGGTCTTCTCTGAAAAGAAGAGGAATGAAAGTTAGTTGTAAAAAGGCAGAATTCATGTATATGAATGAGAGGGAGGGAAGTGGAATAGTGAGATTACAGGGGGAGGAGGTCAAGAAGGTGCAGGAGTTGGGGTCAACCGTCCAGTGTGACAGGGAGTGTGGAAAAGAGGTGAAGAAGCAAGTGCAGGCAGGTTGGCCTGGATGGAGAAAGGTGTCAGGAGTATTGTGTAACAGAAGAGTGTCAGAAAGAATCAAAGGAAAGGTGTACAAGACAGTTGTCAGGGTTCCACACAACATCAGCAATGCAATCAGAATTCTAAAAAGATGAAAGTCCATATAATAAGATTTATTGAAGATATTGTTCTGGTACAGTCTGGAGAAATCCTGAATCTAAAATTCCCAAGCTTTCTCCACCCAAGTAAAACTGAAAGTTCCACCCCACTAAATATCACATGTTAATTTCTCACCAACCCCTTCAAAGAAAGTTCCAATGTTCCATCCAGGACTTCCCCTAGCAGGTGTTCACAGCCCAGAGCAACTTTCCCATGAGAAATATGTTAAAAGAATGCAGACTAGATAACAGCCCCGAGTTGGTTCTATCAACCTACACTCCCCCAACCTGGTAGCCTTGCAGAAATGAGAAAAAAATGTGTCAAAGCTAAAAGACTCAATATAATATGCAAAGCAATGGCTAATACTATTCAGCAGAAAAGCCCCCAATCCAAAAAATGTCCTTTTAGATTTGACAGGCTGCCTCCCTCTTCAACAAAAGGTGTTTTCCTGTAAAACAAAGAAAGTCAATCAGCTGTTTCTCCCTACAAAGAAATCAACCACCTTTCCCTCCTCCAGGAGGGCCCTTTGGTTTATGAGGGAACGTCTCATGGAACTTCTTAGCTAATCTATCTGCACTGATGTTTTGGCTTTTAACCCAGGAAGCTTCTGATAGAGGGTATCCCTTCCAGTGAACTAAATACATTAAGACTCCTCACAGTATTTTGGAGTCTAAAATATTCTTCACTTCATAATGTCTCTGCCCTTGAACCACTTCTGGGCTAGGGGGTTCAGGGGCTCGAGGTCTGATCTGAGATTCCACCCGACGTTTGAGCAAACTGCTGTGGAACACTGGATGCACTTTGCCTAGCAATCTAGGGCGGTTTAGTTGCAATGTGACTGGGTTTATTATATTCACTATTGGAAATGGTCCCAGGAACTTTGGGCCCAATTTCTTGGTGAGTATCTTTAGTTTTAGATACTTTGTTGACAGATACACTCGTTCCCCCTCTCGGAAGGGGGTTTGATGTTTATCCGCTTGCTTTTTGTACACCTTCGCTGATTTCTTCAATGCTGCTTTAGTCTTCTCCCAACCCTCCCTCACAAAGTCCATCCACTCCTGCAAGGAGGTTGAAGAGGATTCTTGTGGTAGTTCTGGCATCGAAACAAAGTCCACTCTGCTGGTTATTTGAAATGGAGTTAGACTCATGCTGCTGTGGATGGCATTGTTGTAAGCAACTTCAGCGAAAGGCAGAAAATCTGACCAGTTGCTCTGCTGATAGTCCACATAGCATCTGAAGTACTGCTCCACCATGGCATTCATGCGTTCTATGGCCCCATTTGTATCCAGATGAAACCTGGAACTAAGTCCTTGAGCGGAACCTATCGACTTCAAGAACTGCCTCCAAAACTTCATGGTAAATTACATTCCTCGGTCAGAGATCACTTGTTTTGGGGCTTATCCATGCTGGATAAACATCTTGGCTAACTTTTTCACCGATGGAAGTCCAGAGCATGCTACAAAATGGGCTTGCTTAGAAAACAGGTCAATGACAGTCCAGATGACTGTTTTTCCATCACTGGATGGAAGATCTACGATGAAATCCATGCTGATCTCCTCCCATGGGTGCAAAGGCTCAGCCACAGTTTGTAGAAGGCCAGGCGGCTTTCCAGAACTTCCTTTCATCATGGCACAGACCACACAACTTTTTACATAGTCCTCCACCTCAGGTTTGAGGTGCGGCCACCAAAATTGCTTGTGCACTAAATGGAGGGTCTTTAGAAACCCAAAATGGCCAGCCAATTTTGCATCATGGCACCACTCCAGGATTTTGATGCGTAGACTGGTTGGGACATAAATTTTGGTGCCCTTCCATGCCAGACCATTGTGGATCGTGATGGAATACTTATTGTTGAGGAACCAAGGATCAATGTTCAATGCTGCAATGATGTCATCCATCGGGATGAGGGTCACCCAGAGGGCAACATCGGCTCTGGGCCCTGGTAGTTACTTGAGCTGCTGCCTGCAAGGGGGGTAACACCGGTTGGATAATTTCCTCTTTCTGGTTGTTGAACTGTGGTTTCTGGGACAGTGTGTCTGCTAGGATGTTACACACCCCCGGGATGTGTTTCAATTCGAAATCAAATCATTTGAAATATTGGGCCTATCGCACTTGTTTGGGGGATAGCTTTCTCAGATTTCTCAGTGCCTCCAGGTTTTTGTGATTAGTCCAAACCTGGAAGGGTATTTTGCTGCCCTCAAGGAAGTGCCTCCAAGAGAGTAATGCCCAACAAATGGCATACACTTCCTTCTCCCACACTGCCCATCTCTGTTCTGTGTCAGTCAGTTTTTTGCTAACATAAGCACATGGTTGGAGCTGACCTTGGAGATTCTCTTGGAGAAGCACTACCACTGGCATCGGTTTCAATGACGAAAGGCCTTTATTTATTTTATTTATTTATTTATTAAATTTATATACCGCACCCTCTCCCAAGGGACTCGGGGCGGTTTCTGGATCAGGATGCTGGAGGACCACTTCTTGTGCAAACAGTTGTTTCAGAGTCTCGAACGCCTTTTGGTACATCATCGTCCATTGCAGTGGTTGGGTTGGTCATGGTTTGGGGTTTCCCTCCCCTGTTTCTAGCAGTTTGGTTAGTGGTAGCACCACCTGAGCAAATGCCAGAATGAACTGCCTGTAGAAGTTGGCAAACCCCAGAAAGCTTTGTAACTGCCGCCAAGTTCAGGGAGGTTGCCAGTCCAATACAGTGGAAATTTTTTTGGGGTCCACCTCAATCCCATCACTGGAAATTCTATAGCCCAAGTAATCTATTGCATTGTGGTGAAATTCACATTTTGACAGCTTGGCGATGAGTAACTTTTGTAGGACTTGCCAGACTAGTCTCATGTGGTCCTCGAGCATCTTGCTAATGATATTAATATCATCCAGGTAGACCAGAACCCCCTGATAGAGGTGCTCATGCAGGACTTCATTGATTAACTGCATGAACATAGTGGGAGCCCCTTGCAGGCCAAACGACATCATTTTGAACTGGAAACTCCCCAAGGGGCAGTTGAAAGCTGTTTTCCACTCATTCCCTTCTCTGATTCGCACTCTGTAGTACACTTCCCACAAATCCAGCTTCATAAAAATCTTTCCCTTGGCCAGGTGATTTAGCAAATATTTCATGAGTGGGAGTGGGTAGGTGTTTTCCACACTCATGGTGTTGATCCCATGGAAATCAACACATAATCTCATCAACTTGTCCATCTCACAAAATAGGATGGGGGTCACCACCCAGGAATTCACTGGCTGGATGAAACTCCGCGCAAGGTTCTTGTCGATGTACTTCCTCAACTCAGCCATCTCTTTTGGCATCATTGAATACATCTTTGGCTTTGACAGGGCAGCCCCTGGTACAAACTCAATAGCGCAGTCTGTGGGCCAGTGAGGGGGGAGAACATTGCATTTTTGCTTATTGAAAACCTCAGCGAGGTCCTGGTACTCTGGTGGCACATCTGGCACATCTGGGGTGACCCCAAGGGTGGCAGCCACTTCTTTCTCACTAGGTTTTGGCTGGTTGGGGTACTTGAGGTTGGGAAGACCATTAGGTGGGGGGGGGGGGTAGGGCCAAGCACTATCTTCAGTTTCCTATGGCCCTTCTCCCACATAATGGTTGGGCCCCACCTGTCGAGCCAGTCCCAGCATTAGAGGATTGGTCATCTTGGGAGTAACCACAAGTCCGATAATTTCCCAATAGTCACCCACTTCTAATTGGAGCGGCTCAGTCATTAGGGTGGTTGGCGCGCCCCCCATCAGGCTCCCATCTGCCTGCTCGAATCATATCGGCCAAGACAGGGGATGGGTGTATATGCCTAACTCCTTAATTATGGTCTTGCTCACCATACATCTCATACACCCCATGTCTAGGAGGGTGTCTAGGGCCTTCTGTTTCCCCATCTTAGGGACAATCAGGTGGGTTTTGACCAAGAAGGGAGGGATGTCCACACTCACCATTGGGTTGTCGCTTGCTTCCTCATTGCTCAGCTCAAGGCTACTCTGAGGAGTCAAGGCATCCTCTTCCTCGGCCTCTGGTTCAAGGACTTGCCTCACTTGCTTTGCAGACTTCCCCCCATCTTTAGCTTTGTGCTTCAGGGCTTTATTTGGCTTAGCTGAGGCCGCAGGCTTCACCAGAGGAACCAGCATGGGTGCAAGGCATTCGAATGCTCAGTGGCCCATCTGTCTGCATCTGAAGCACCTCACTTGTGCTTGGGCTCACTGGCCAGATGGGCCGGTTGCACTGCTGATTGTCTCCCTGAAGGCTTTTGCACCAGTTTTGCCATCGGGGCCTTCCAGTGGGGGTAGATTTTGAGGTGCATCACCACAGTTAGGTGATACCAATCTTAGAGCCTCTCTGGGGGGCCCCATATTCCGCATGCTTTTCAGAGCTCAGGATCTAAGCCTTCTTTGTAATAATGGATCAGCAGTCAATCAGGCCAGTCTCAGAGCTTTCCAGCCACCTGGAGGAATTCCCAAATGTAATCCTTGGGGTGCCAGCCCTTTTGCTTAATCACTTTGATTTCCACTTCTGCTTCCTCCCACTGAGTGTTATCTTTGAAGCAGTCACTCAATGCTTGCACAAAGTCTTGAAAGTCATCAAGCTTGGGTGCCTCTTGATTATTCAGTTTGGCAACCCATTCCGCTGCGTCCCCCTCGTTCATCCCCCTCAGCAATCACTGCTGTCATTTCTCACTCAGAGGTAGCAATGTCCATGCGCATCAAAGTGTATTCAGATGCAATGCAATCAGAATTCCAAAAATACGAAAGTCCATAGAATAAAATTTTATTGAAGACATTGTTCTGATATGGTCTGGAGAAATCCTGAATCTAAAATTCCTGGCCTTTCTCCATCCAAGTAAAACTGAAAGTTCCACGCCACTAAATATCACATGTTAATTTCTCACCAACCCCTTCAAAGAAAGTTCCAATGTTCCATCCAGGACTTACCCTAGCAAGTGTTCACAGCCCAGAGAAACTTTCCCATAAGAAATATGTAACAAGAATGGAGACTAGATAACAGCCCCAAGTTGGTTCTATCAACTTACACTCCCACAACCCGTTAGCCTTGAAGAATGAGAAAAAATGTGTCAAAGCTAAAAGGCCAAATATAATATGCAAAGCAATGGCTAATACTGTTCAGCGGAAAAGCCCCCAATCCAAAAAATATCCTTTTAGACTTAACAACAGTAGTGAGGTGAGCTATGCTGTATGGATTAGAGACTGTAGCAGTGAGGAAAAGACAAGAGGCAGAGATAGAGGTAGAGATGAGGATGTTGATATCTTTAGGAGAGACAAGGATGGACAGGATTAGGAATGAGCACATCAGAGGGACAGTGTCAGGTCTGCCTCCTTCAAAACGCAAGAAAGAAAACCCCTGACTCCATTTAATTTGAGAACAGGTACTTTTACTGAGTTTGAAGTGAATGCAAAGTAAGCAAAGCAAGGTCTGAGTAAAATTGTGGGAATCTTACATATTGAAAGATTCCCCCAAACCCTCCCCTCAGGGCCCCAGGATGATTGTCCAATCCTCATCCCTCTTTGTGTCATGTGGAATATAACTGCAGGTGTTAGTGTCTGTTTGCAGTCCTGGAATGGTTGATCTTAACCAGGCACAAATATCTTCGCTCGGGAATGCATGTCTCCCTATTCATTCTCATGGATCTCCAGACATCAGCTCACTTCCCCACCCACAATACCAAGCTGCCCTCCCCATTACTAAGGCAGCCAATAAAATGCAAGCTTCAAAGGGAAATTCAAAGGCTGATATTTGGCCCCCCTGCAGTAGAGGTGTTAGCCCTGTAGGAAAACACAAAAGAAAGAAGAAAAAAAACAGGACAAAAGCAATATTACACAAAATCATGGCTTGTCAGGCTACTTAAAATGCAACAAGTGAAGTGTTTTTTAGGGTCCTGATGTGCCTCGTCTAGCACTTTCCTGGTGACGGGCCAAATACGTTGGAGCTATTCAATTCATTCCACCAAGAATGGGATCAAAGATTTCCCTTGAGGTAGTTATTGTTGTTGTTGTTATTATTAT